>JZKD02S2391927.1:312245-329572 GCA_000966675.3 Picea glauca | reverse complement strand
AGTCCACATTGAACACTGGGTGCAGACCAAGGAATGGTGGAATGCTGAGCTCAAAGGTGTTTTCCCCTACAGCCTTAGTGAGGGTGTACAGCCCATATCGAAGTAGATGAAGCTTGTGGTGGGGTCCAATGAGGCACTCCTTTTGCAAATGCAGCCACACTTTGTCACCCACCTGGAAGTTGTGTGGCACTCGATGTTTATCATGTCGCTGCTTGTACTTACCATTGGATCTATCCAAGATGTCATGAACCTATTGGCGGATGTGTTGAATGTGCTCAATGAAGTTGTTTTCCTTATCAGCCTCAGACTAGACATGAGCTGAATCTTCCTGAGTAGCCACAAATGGAATGGCTATGTCAATGGGACATAGTGGCTAGAATCCCAAGCCCACTTGAAAGGAGTTTTGGTTGGTTGAGATATGGAGAGCCCGGTTGTAGTTGTGTTGTACATTGGGGAGGCTCTCATCCCATGTGCGTGGATGCTTTGAATTGTACATGCGCAGAATGTGTACGATCATTCGGTTGACGACCTCTGTCTGGCCATCAGTTTGTGGATGGAAAGTTGTGGACTTGGTGAGCTTGGTGTCCAATATCGACTAGAGGTTGGACCAAAATGTACTGAGGAACCTACTGTCCCGATCTGAGATGATAGACTGTGGGATTCCAAAGTGTACCCACACTCATTCAAAGAAGAGTTTAGCAGTGGATTTTTCTATGATATTCTTCTTGTAGGCCATCATAATGGACATCTTCGAGAATCGATCGACGACCAAAAAAACACAGTCATTTCCATGCTTAGTAGAAGGAAGGCCCAACATGTAATCCATAGAGATGGATTCCCAAGGTTGACTGGGGTAGGAAGCAGAGTACAGAGGCCTTGTTTCTTGATGGTCGGTTTGGCATTGGCGCAAGCAGTGCAAGACTTGATGTACTTCTCGACATCTTGTCGAAGGTTCGGCCAATAGAAATAATTTTGCAGTACTGCCACGGTTTTCTCGACCTCGAAATGCCCAACGACCTGATTATAGTGCACCTCCCAAATCATCTTGGCATGCTCGCTTGAAGGAACACAAAGGTGTCCTAGGTGACAAAGCAGAGCATCCTGGAGGTGAAAATTGGGAACTTGCTTACCCTCCAAGAGTGTATTGTATGTGTGGTCGAATTATGGATCACTTGTGTAGAGAATTGGCCAATCGGAAGTCTTGTGCCCACAAGAGTTGAGCACAGTGGTTAGCGCCATGATGGGTGGTCGACTGAGGCAGTTTGCAACATTATTGGTGCTGCCTTTTTTGTACTTAATGTTCAAATGAAACTATTGTACGTATGTGGACCACTTCTGATGGCGATCGTTCTGCAACTTCCCTTGTGTCTGTATGGGATGCAGGGGTCGGTGGTCTGTGTGGATGATTGTTTCCTTTCCCAAATGTAATGCTTCCATTGCTGACAAGCCTACACAATGGAATACATTTTTTTGTCATAAGTGGGATACTTCTGGACTGTGTTGGAAAGTGTCTCACTGTGATATGCCACTGGATGCCCATGTTGAGTAAGGACTGCCCCAATAGCATAGTCAGAGGCATCTATCTCAACCTCAAATGGTTGTTGCAAGTCTGGTAATGTGAGAATTGGTGCAAAGCAGAGGTAATGCTTCAACTCCCCAAATGCCTTATGTTGAGATTCAGACCAAAAAAAAATTCTTTAGCTCCTCCCTTGGTGACTTGACTCAAGGACCAAGTGATATGAGAGAATCCCAAACACAAACCTATGGTAGAAATTGGCAAGACCTAAAAAGTTGCGGAGCTCTGTTAGGGTGGTTGGGGATGGCCAATCCTGAATGACTTGGATTTTTGTTGGATCCACATGTACCCCCTGCTCATCAATAATGTATCCCATATACTGAACCCGGGTCATGCCAAAATTGCATTTCTCCAAATTGGCACACAACTTGTGTTTCTGCAGTGTTTGGAGGACCTGTCAGATGTGGTGGAGGTGCTCTTCCCAAGTCTGGATGAAGATCAGAATGTCATCCAAGTACACCACTACAAATGAGTTGGTGAATGGCCACAAGATGTCATCCATTAGCCTCATGAAGGTTGGAGGGGCATTCGTCAACCCGAAAGGCATGACCAACCATTCGAAAAGGCCCTCCTTGGATTTGAATGTAGTCTTCCACACATCAAAGGGTTTGATTGGTACCTGGTGATACCCAGACTTCAAGTCGATCTTGCTAAAATATTTCAAACCCTTGAGTTGGTCCAGAAGGTCATCAATCCGTGGGATCGGGTACCTATTTCAGACAGTGATCTTATTTAGTGCTTGATAGTCAATGCAGAGTCTCCAAGTCCCATCCTTCTTCTATACCAACATGAACGGGCTCCCACAGGGTGATGAACTTGGCTGGATGTGACCTTTCTGCAACAGCTCCTGAATCTGCCTCTTGATTTTTTCATTCTCCAAAACAGAGCATCGATAGATGGGTCCATTGGGCAGTGATGCACCTGGGGTCAGATCAATGGGGTGCTTGACCTAGCAGTGTAGAGGCACCCCTGCAGAGGAGGTGAATATGTCCTCATACTCCTCCATGACCTTATCCATCTGTTGTTTTTATGTAGCGGAGCCCTATCTAGAGGTCATGGCCATAGTATTCCTCTTTCCCTGAGGGTGGATCATCAGGAAAACAAATTTCCTAGTTTTGGAAATGAGCTTACTGCATTGTTTTGCAGTAACTAAAGAGAAGGTGGTAGGCGGTGCTATCTCTGGTATCCTGTATAGCTTATTTCCCAAAGTGATAATAACAGCATGAGGCCTGGAATCATACACAACATGTCGCTTCCACAAGTATGGTTGTCCTAATAATACATCAGAAACATCAAGAGGAGCAATGTCACATAATACCTCATCTGTGAAGGGCTTGATGTTGTAGGGAAGGTGACATTTTTGACTGACATGGAGGTCCCATCCTTGGTGCAACCACCCGATGGTGTATGGTTGTGGGTGTGTTGTGGTTGGAAAGCCTAGCCGCTTCATGACCTCTACCGAGATGAGGTTCTCCTGCCTCCCACTATCGACAATGAACTGCAACGGGGAACCCTTTACCCACATCTTAGAATGGAAGAGACGCTCTGCCTCCTCTAGATCTTCTGGTTCCTCCTTCTGGATCTTTGTGGTGGCAACAGTGGCATTGGGCTCTACATCAATAATCTACTTCCCCCTATCATTCCCCTTTTCAGGTTCTGATTCAGAGTCGGAGCATGCATCTGATTCAGAAGCCTTCAACTCGGCTACTAGTGACTGCTTGGCCCGACACTCACTTGTGTTGTGAGTGGAGATCTTATGGAACTCACACCACTTCCCTGTGTCCTTTTTTGGCTTCATGGTGTTGTTCTTTGCTTCTGGCTTTGGCGGGTTGTCATGGGCTGCCCCGCCTTGGCTTGGTCCTTTGTTCTGCGGTTTGGGGGTACCTTTCCCTTGCTTCTGATTTGCAGACTCAAAGTCTCGCCTCTTCTGTTTGAACTTCTGCTCAATCTTGGCAACATATCGGTATGCCACATCAAGTGAGGAAATGTCAAGAAACTCCATTTCCTCCTGAATGTATCTGTGCAGAAAACTGTGGTATTTTAACACGAAATGTTTCTCTGAATCTTTGATACCCAGCTTTGTGCGTAGGGTATGAAATAGATTCATCATCTCATGCACATGTTGGTCCCTTTGTTGCCACAGCGTAGTCCATTGTATGTATTTTTCCTCATAGCTCCCCACAGGATAATATTGTTCTGTGATGGCATCTTGAAAAGAATTCCAAGTGGGTGTATCCGAGAACAGAGAGGGTTCTCCCTCGTCTTGTTGTTCCAAGTAGGTTTCCCACCAGTCCTTGACATGGGGGGCGGCTTTGAGGAGTGCGAAAATAATATTTTCTCGGTCGAAAAAGTCATGAAACGAGAAATATCCTTCTAACAGATTCAACCATCTATCTACAGCATCTACATCTATTTGGCCCTCAAATATGGGAATGTCAAAGTTTACTTGTACCTTAAAAGGAGTGGCGCCTCCAGAGTGGTTGTTGGATGTCGATGCGCCGCTAGTGGGAATCCGTTGAAGAATATGGACAAAGTTGTCCATCATCACATTCGTTTGTTTCTTGAGGGCCTCCTCAAGAAACATTTTGATAGGATATCCTACTCCTTCATCTTTTTTTTCTTCCCCCATGGGCATTCGTCGAGGTTTGCGAGGCTGATCTTGCAAAGGTTCAACCAGATCGAGCCCCAACTCCTTATACCCCGACCTCGTTGGGGACATGCAAAGAAGGATCGAGAATGAGCAGACTTCTCTAATACCACTGATCCGGATTTATGTAGGAACAAAATGAAATACAAAAATACACATAAACACAGAGATGTAGTGGAAATAAGACTTCATTTCATTAATAACAAATGACTGAAATATGCTTACAGAGATAATGGAAATAAACTAGCTAGGCCGCTAGTAGCTTATCTTTGAGAAGAGATGTGGTGGCTACTAGCCTTTGAACTATGTTAAAATGAGGCTCGAAGGCCTATTCTTATTGAGATACAATGGAAAACCTTAAACATCCAAAGACCTAACCCTAGGAGATGAAACGCCAAGATTACGTGCCCCGTTTGGGTAATTTGGTACATCAACTTCCCAGGGATGTAACTTTGGCATACAAACTCCATTTGATGCGTTCCATACCTCGTTATAAAGATCTATCCGAGGAATACAACTTTTGGGTGAGCGACAAGATCTACGATCCATGTTGCTCCCTGTTTTCGCAAAAAAAGGTCGTTTAAGGCCTCAAAACGGATCCGAAAGTTCGGGACCTGAAAAACTGCTAAAAATAGTAAACTATGCAGAAACTAAAAAACTGAAAGAAGCAATGGTGGGGGTCCAAGTGGAATAGGTGGGTGGTCACCAATATCCACCTAGATCACATTTTCCCTCGTTGTGGATTTTTTCCCTAGGTTTATCCCTTTACCAATTAAACCCTAGTTTCTTGAGGAGCACACTATTGCATCCATCTATAGCCAAAGGAAAGAGCAACTACAACCACACACTCAAGGAAATCAAAGAACCCTCTGAAGGAGAGGCCAATAGAATATAAACACCTTCAAGATCTCTCCACTAGTGATATTGTGAAGTCTACCATTTGGGTAATGGATTAATTTATTCTTTGATCAAATAGTTGTTCTTGTCTTTTTATTTTTTGTTGCATTTTACTTCCATATATAGGAATAACATAGCTTAGAGAATAAATTAGTTCATTAAAATATAGGGTTTTTAGTTTTCTAACTCATTTGTCTATAATCTTGTAGAAACCACAAGGTTTGCAAAGTTTCTCACTCTGTTTTTACATTTGCACCAATAGAGTGGTGACTCCACTAGGGATATGAGCCAATCTCAAGATCCTTGATTGTGGGTGTGTGGTAAATGATTTTAATTGTTTTTAATGAGTTTTTTAGGTTTTTCTGAGTTCTTGTAGATTTATGTGTTGTGTTTTCAAGTGACAAGGGTTGGAAACCACAAAGGAATCCCATAGAGTTGAGGTCTCAGGTGTAGGAGACCCCCTAGAGACCATGACAATTATTGGGGTCAACAAGTGGATTGACCAATGCATCAACAAGGTCTGGTTCCTTTGTTTGTCAATGTAGGAAACATGGTACCTGTTGGAGCCACCTTTTTCAACTGGTTTGAATATAATTTTTAAAATCAAATGTTGGTCTTTAAGTTCTCTTTCACTTCATCACACTTGAAAACTAGAGTTTTCAGTAGTCCCGACATGCGAAATAGCGTAAGATGTTATCTTTCGTAAGTCACCACCTTTTATCGTTAAACGAAGTTTTTACTTTTCGTACCTCAGGATATTGCTCTTCAAGATTTACAAATCACAAGATTTACGAGCCCCGATGTGAGAGGTCACGAAAATTAGTTAAAAGATTACCTCAGGTTAAAACTAAGAATAAAATTCTTTAAACCCCAGTCAAGTGCTGTCAGGATATCACATCTCGATGTTCATTCTCTCCAAAAGCATTAACATCATAACTCCGATAAGCGAATCCGTGAGAATTTTACATAAGTAACCTGGGTTAGTGTCAGGGGTGATTAATTTTGACCATTGGTTAAAACCCATCGGAATTTCGCGACTCGGCATATGCACCTCTCAAAAGCTTTACCTTCAAAACCCCGAGTGGTGAAGTCGCGATATTGCTCAAATATTAATTAATTAAAACACTTAATCTAGTTTATCTTCTAATTTAAAAAGATCACTTCATTGTGATCTCAGGATTTCGCGACTCGGCATACGCTCCTCCCGGAAATTGTATCTTCGAAGCCCTGAGTCGCGAATTCGTGATATAAATTAAAACGTGATTAATTAAATGTTAATCCTACTTACATTCTCTCTTAACTGAGTCCAATAATCATGATCTCGGGTTTTAGAGGCTCGAAAGGTTAGAGTGAAAACTCCCGACAAGGCGAACGCCGAAAGGTTTATTAAAGTTTAAGAAAGCCGGATTAAAGAAACTAAGCGAGCTTAAGCAGTATTTAATGAAAATAATGATATGCACAGTCTACAAGGTAATTTTAAATTTCCATTACGCCAACTTGTGTCACTAACCGTCGAAATTTGTGGCATTAATTGGGAATGAGGCAAAGCGGCAAGTAAGGATATGGTTTTTATTGCTAAATCTGTCTGTAAATATGATTTGACCGTTCTGTTCATAAGGATACCAAGATTTTAAATGATCGAAGATATAGATCTTTTTATTTTATGTTCTATTCATAAATCTCTTTTCTATCCTGTGCAGATAAGTTTTTCTCAACAAAACTGATCTCTATATGTATACGCATTTTAATTACAGGAGAGCTAAGTCACAATCTTTTGTCATGGCCCCACGAAAGGCATCCAAGACAAGTGTTGAGATTTCGGGACAAGGCTCCGATAATGTTTCGGATACTTCACCTTGAAGCATTGACTCCATACGAACCTGGTCATACATCTCAGAGGTTTTGCAATTAGATTTGGTGAATTGTTCAGACGATTCCAGTGACAACGAGAGAGACAACTTGACTACCAAATACAAGATCATCATCCAAGCAGAGATGCACAAAGTAGAGGCCAGGCCATGTCTTCTTCCTTACTATGACATGATCTGATGGGTGCTAGATCATGTAGATATCCCTACCATAACCATCATCAATGAGCAGAAGGTCATTGTCTAGACCTTCAGACCAAAAAACTTACAGGCGATGTACAAGTTGCCACCCATGTCGAACTTCACATACAATGCAAAGTTTATAGAGGAGTTTAAACAGAAGGAATGCAAGCAATATGGGAAAAGATTATCTGAGTTGATCAAGGATTGGGTCTGACACCTAGCGAAGTTCAGAGCAGATAGCAACGAAGTTTATTCCATATCTTCCTTGGAACCACAATTCAAATACATAGCAATGATGGCCTGTAGATTGTACGGAAGGGAAGACACCACGCATCTTTTCCTCCCATGGGTACCTCTAATACATACAGTAGCAGAAGTTTGTTCTTTCAACTGGGCCAAACTGTTGTTAGATAGTCTGACTAGTCAGATTACAGAATATCAGACGCAGAGGGCAAGCAGAAGAGCCGCCTCATTTTTTATGTCTGCATACATCATGGACGCCATGTGTTCCATGACACCTTTTCCCTTAATGAGTTGGAGCTAAGCTTCATTGAAGACTGAGCCTATTCATGTCTATCATTCCAAGCTTTGGGAGGACAAGGCCTCAGATTTTATATATGAAATTTTCAATTGGGTAATGGTACCAATGCATGTTGCCATCTTTGGTAATCCACCAACCCGGATCTCAGATAGCATTGCAGCAAATTTGAGCTAGGTGGCCGACTGGTATGTGGAAGAAGAGTTTTCATACATCAGGGTTTTTGGCGCTTCTATTCCTCCACATTCTCTACCATTATTTATACCTGATAGGTTGTCCTGTCATGAGATCGCCATGCAAACCGTGATTGGTGGTATAAGTAAAGAGCTGAAGTGGTTTTCAAAGAAGGTATGGCCACCTTTCCCCATTCATGTAAACACCTATTCTTTATTATATTTCGGGCATGCAAAGGCCGAGGCAGCAGCCTTAGAAGATATAAAATTAGTCCATATTGAATTCAAGAAAAATGACCCACACAGAGTCGTGAGTAATCACTTGGCTAGCTATGGCCTTAAAAGGTTTGAGCAAAAGAATTCACCTCATGATGATATTTTCTGAGGAACGAGATCGTATGCAGAGGTTTTGGCTTGGATATAAGCCCTGTCACATGAAGAGAGGCCCAATGTTTTCAAATTCCAAGAACATAGGCAGAGCTACCTTCCCCCAGTATTATGGGGCGAGAATCCAACAACCATAGAGGTGCAGAAAACAAAAGTCGAAGGCATTAAAGATTCAGCACCTGGCCAAGAAGAACAACAGGATAAAGAAGAGAAAACTATGGGCCCAAAATAGGAAGCCAAGGCTTCCGATCCTCCAAGCGAGACAACTTCAATCGTTACTCCAGGGAAATCATCTAAACAGGTCAGTAATCCCATTGTTTCTATTACTCCCCTGCAGTCGACAAAGAGAATACCAGACGCAGGTTGGATTTTTAGTGAAGAATTAGCACCCATATCAGTGGAAGAGCTACCTCCGAATGAATTCTTCTTTGATAAGAAGAGAAAGGTTGTCGTGAAATAGAAATTTTATCAAGAGGAAGGTAAGGTAGCCAATAAATTCAAAATCTTAGCCGATGGAAAAGATGTGAAGAAGCAAGAATTTGCGACTCAAATAGCAGGAACATTGGGGGCTTTCGCTACAACCAACCAATATTCATATGGGACCCTAAGGGATCAATTGAAGTGAAAAAGTCATTTAATCAAAACATTAGAGGCTAAACTAGCTACAGCAGAGGGCACTGCCACAGATCAGGCGAATACAAGTTTGGAAAAAACTAGAGTAGCTGATCAAAAGGAAATTGAGCGGCTCAAAGCCAACCTCAAACAGACGCAGCTGATGGCTCAGACAAGTCATACACAGGTAAACCAGCAAAGATAATTGATAGAGAATCTACAAGTCAAATTAGACTTCGCCAAAAGCCAAGTAATTTATATCGATATTTTTCAATCCCAAGCTATAGAGATCAGAAAAAGAGTGTTGGCAACTCAACAAGGCCTACTTGCTAAGGTAGAAACAATTCAAAACAACTACCAACTCATTGATCAGGTCTTGGAAAGCCTCACTCTCAGAGAAAAAGACGTTGGGGCAGCCCGAATTGTTTTCTAGGAGGCTAATATAGCCACGACGAGAAGGGAGACAAGAAGGAGTTCCAGGTTTTCTATCTTGGAGCAGACCCAAGGTAATATCTTGTTGAAAGAATGGGAGCATGACATATCTGAAGGCAGACAGCAAGCTAGAGAGATAAGAAAATCTTGTGAAGAAACCTTTGGTTTTCTAGATGGAAGTTGGCCGGGTTCCGATGATGAAGGCAGCATTGAAACACTAGGTCAGATCAATACAACCAAACATCTGCTCAAGATCAAGGAAAATGAAGAAAGAGAATTGGCCAAAATATCACAAATAACCCAGATAGACATATTCCAAATAGATAAATGGTTGATTAAACCGAGTGTACAATTATGTTCTGTCAATTCCAAAGACCAACAGGTGGAGGAAAAGTTGCCAAGATTGGTGAAGGATTGTTACACCTTCGAGGCCAACAATCAAGCAGAACCTTCTAAGTTAATATCCCAGCTGGTGGAGAAGTGTGTCATTTGCACAGAGCAGGCAAAGAGACAGGATTCTGGTACCAAATAAGGACAAAAACCAAGAATTGAAACGATTAATGTCCTTTGTTGTAACCGAAAACCGCTCGAACGTTTGCGATTCCATACTATAGAAATCTGTATAAATATACATTTTGTAGAAAGAACAAGGGGCTAGACCTATTTTGGTCGATTGTAATAG
Source organism: Picea glauca (assembly GCA_000966675.3). Taxonomy (NCBI): domain Eukaryota; kingdom Viridiplantae; phylum Streptophyta; class Pinopsida; order Pinales; family Pinaceae; genus Picea; species Picea glauca. The sequence goes on along the minus strand of JZKD02S2391927.1, from coordinate 319,577 downwards.
AGATCCTTCTTTTTGAATATTAATACAAAGCAAATCCGAAGACTCCTGATTCCGTTAAGGATGTATTATGAGTTTGTTATCTCTGTAATTTCATTTTCAATTTCATTTCTTATATATAAGTTTGATGAATGTTTAGCTACAATTTAGTAAAACCTCTACTGTGGTGATTAATTTTAAATTGTCTATAATGTTTACATATTTTCCTCTGTATCGGCTATTAGCAGGTACAAAACCTGTTGACATTGTAGATTTTCATATTTTATACATTCATCAAATTTCTTCGCACTTTTTCTTCTCCTGTTTATAGAGCGAGATTCTCCCTTGATAGGAGCCTCGTATTATAAGCATCTTTATGTTTTCCTCACATTTTCACAAACACACATTTATTTAATGGATACCGCAGTTATGGGAAAAGGCCTTTGGTTTGCAATTTGTGTTTAACTTTTAAACAAATAGTTCTCTTGTATACGATCGAATTGAGACAGCATCTAAAAATTTGAAACTCTCCTTTAATTTTATTGTTCCTCTATGACTGTCCCTACTGCAAGATAGCCTAATATTGAACCTGGTTTATCAAACCAAACACATATCGCTATGAACCTTTTCGATACCATTCTTAAAACAGCCACTACCCGAGTAGAACTTGAAATTTCATGGGCTACCATTGAACGGGATATAAACATCCAGGAACAGTTGGAAGCTATACAATGACAACTTAGAAATCAACCTTAGCTTCCTTTCTCGAAGTTCAATGTTTTCCCTTCCTTTATCATTTATTCACTTTCGGATGCCTAGACACTGTACTTTCTAATCCTTAAGTACAGACTCTGACAAAACATATTTTTGGCATCGTTGTGCGGGACAGAGTGACAAAACCTTTTCCCTGGGAGAACGACATTTTTGCAAGTTTCACCCTTTGATAGTGAACAAAGAGTGAACACCTTCTAAAGGCTTTTATTATATTTCACTTGGCGACTCCATGTTTGAATAAGATGGCATCCAGTTGAAGGAATACCAGACAAAACCCAGAGGGAAAATAGACCACGCCCATTTCTGATCTCGAAATTTTTTTGAAAACAAGAGGTTCTCTTAAGCCAACTACTACAGTATATCAGCTTAAGTACCCGCAATCCAAAACCAAAATCTCTTATGAACCTTCAACTTCACATATTTCTCCACCCAAAATCATCAATTCAACCTCAGTTATCTCTGAGGCTAAAAGTGTAACCCATTCGACAATCTCCGACGTATACAGATGTAAAAGCCCTGCAGTGGATTTATCAGAGATCGATATCCCGCCAACTTTTCAGTTAGATCTCTCGACATCACCAAATCTTGGAGAGTATACCTTACACTCGGATTACACACCCATCGGTTCCCCTGATTACATTTCTTGCAAATTCAAAGAGCCAAGTCCTTGCATCACTTATCACCCATCTTTGGTTGACCCACCTCACAAAGAAGCTAAAGATTCTCTTTTACTGTTCCAGAACCCTCTATACAATACCACATTTCCCTATCCAATAGTACCAATGGTAGCCGCCAGAGGAGGAGGTGGAGGATTTTTCAGAGGTGGAGGGATTTTAGGAGGTGGTGGGGCTCCAGGAGGAGGAGTAGGAGGCCAAGGGCCTCTCCCCCCTCCTAGAGTTTTCGCTAAAGCGGCTGCAAGATATGCGCCTTTGGTTCTACTTGTCCCTCTTCATGACCTTCCCAAAAATTATATAAAAAACTTACCTAAGTTTACAGGAGAAGGAGACTTAACCACAGTCGAACATATAAACTTCTTTGATCAGTTCACGGATATCCTAGGTCTCAAACACGAAGACATGTATTCAAGGTTGTTTGTTCAAACTTTCAAAGGACAGGTACGAACCTGGTTTCGAAGCCTACCCGCAGGATCGATATTATCCTATGATGACCTAGAAGACGCTTTCCTTAGCAATGGGGCAAAAGGAAAGACCAATTATATTATTTGACCGAGTTCGGATCTTTGAGGAAAAAGAATTCAGAAACAGTTATGGAGTTTATTCAAAGATTTAACAAACTATATAATAAGATCCCATTTGAAGTTAAACCATCCCAACTTGCAGCCAAAGTAACCTTCGCGGGAGCTTTCGAACCCTATTTCGCCCTTCTCTTAAGTGAAAGAAAAGGGGCTACCTTAACCCGAATGTAGGATGATGATGTGGAAATTGAATCTAACATGATGGCGTCTGGCAAGTTAAAAGCTAAGGTAGAAACTGGAAACTAAGAAACCAGACGTTTTAAGGAACAAGCGGGACCCTCAGGGTCTAATAGATCCACAGACAATAAAATGGATGATATGGCCAAGATTATTAAGGAGCTATCAAATAAAATTTCTAGGATGGAGCTGGATCAATCTAAGGCCGATCCTTTCATTAAAAGAGAATTCAGAAGAAATCCCAATCCTCAAAATCAACAAAGACAGATTAAAAATGAGGATCAGAAAATTCAACCCCCTCTAAAAAATGAAAATTTTATAGGTGGAAATGATCTGCAAGATTTCAAGGATTTGGATGCAGATGTGACAAATTTAGGTGAAAAATGCACGCAACCTTACGTAACTAAAGAAGATTATGAAAATTCCTTAAACACACAGCAATCCTCAGATACAGATGATGACATAAATAATATAGATGTCCCTGACTCTCAAGAAGGAACTGATTCAATAATGGTTGAAGTCCAACTCAGGTATAACCTGAGGTCTAAAAACAAACCTGCATTGACTACTCAACCCAAGAAAATTCTTCCTAGAGGTGAAGTATACGAGCCTGCCTCAAAAGAGACCGAAATATCTGATAACAGAGTAAAAGGGGCAGACTCCCTGGCTCCTAAAATGAAAGAGGTTGAGACCCAAACTAAGGAAATCAAGACAGCTGATACACATACACCGACGAGTAAAATCATGAATAATAAATCAGCTCAGACAAATAAGTTGGAGAAGAAAGACTCTAAAGTCTCAACCAGAGAAGAAGACAAAGGTACTAGAGGTTTTAGTTTTGAAAATGAGATAAATAGAATCAAAATACCAATCCCTCTGGTTGATTTAGCAAAGAATTCTGCATATCGAAAACAGATAACCAAAGTGATAGGTTGTTTAGATCAAGAAAGTCAATCTAATGTGATAAACTTGGAAGATGATAAACCCAACATCACTTTTGGTCCACATTTCGAGGGTGCTAGAGACACCGTCGCTCCTTTCTATATCACCTTAAATGTGCAGGATCGACTGCTGCATAACAGCATGCTAGACTCTGGAGCTTCACATAATGTGATGCCCAAAAATATTATGGATAGACTAGGCCTCGAGATCACTAGGCCTTATGGAGATATTTACTCTTTCGATTCGAGAAGAGTTAAGTGCATGGGTATGATTAAAGATTTAGTAGTCACCCTTGCACAGGTCCCAGTCAAAAGCATCCTGATGGATGTAGTTATTGTTGATATTCCCCCAAAGTATGGCTTACTGCTATCAAGATCATGGCGAGCCAAACTTGGGGGGTCCCTCCAACTGGATATGACTTATGCCACGATTCCTGTGTTTGGTGGACAACTTACTCGGTTATATAGGGAAATTAGGTTAGCCTATACAATGAGCGATCCTCAAAATCCTAACAATTTTCCTGTTTATATTGTGTATCAAGATCTAGGAAATTGCATTATGTCTTTTGATGATGGTATAGATAGTTGCACAGAAGAAAGTTACATAGATGAGAAAGAATCAGAAAATATGCATAGTACTGGGATTTGGAAAATGTTTTTTGACGGTGCCCTGTCATGTGAAGGAGTAGGTGCAGGAGTACCTTTTGTGGCACCCAAAAATAAATTTTCCGTCCCTTTCTCTTACAGACTTCAATGGGATATAGACTACACCAACAATGTATGCGAGTATGAAGCCTTAGTGTTAGGATTGGAAGTTGCCAAGAAGCTGAACATAAAGAATCTATAGGTGTATGGAGACGTGGAATTGATAGTCAAACAGATAAATCGACAGTACCAGGATAAGCACCTGAGATTGAGATCATACAGAAATTGTGCCTGGGACCTAATGGAAAAAAATTTCTCATCTGTAAATGTCCATTTCATCCCACGCGCTGAAAACTTGCAGGCCAATTCGTTAGCCAAGGCAACATCGATGTTTTCTCCCCCTACAGCTTTTAAGTTAAAATACCACATAGAGGTAAGGCACAGACCATCCATCCCGAACAACATACAACATTGGTAGGTGTTCGAGGATGACGAACAGATCAGGAAGTTCCTCAAAGCAGTGGATGATTTTTCTGAAATTCATATTGATCAAGAGAATCAAAACAATCACACATGGATCATGCAAGGAGAGGACCCTCAAGAATTCCAAGAAAAAATTGTGAATCATCGCATGCTGGTTCTAAAGAACAATCAGATTCCGAAGGGACTGATCCCCTTGGAGAGAATGTTCGATCAGAATGACATACGCTTGAAGTCCACTCTGCAACCACAACCAGAAGAAGTTGAAGACTGCAACGTAGGGACCTAAGAAGAACCTAGAATGGAAAAAACATCAAATTACCTTCCTCTCGAGGTAAAAAACAAGTATAGGGATTTGCTAGGACAGTATAAAGATGTTTTTGCTTGGTCTTATGAAGAGCTGAGAACTTACGACACCACGGTGATTGAACACAAGATACCCCTGAAACCTGGTGTCAAACCCTTTAGACAAAATCTTAGATAGATCAATCCTATATTATTGCATGTGGTCGAAAAAGAAGTTAAAAAACTCTTGGACGCAAAAATAATAGTATCTCTGAGATACTCTGATTGGGTAGCAAACCTGGTCCCGGTCAGAAAGAAGAGTGGGGAGATTAGACTGTGTGTTGATTTTAGAAATCTGAATAAGTCCTCCCTCAAAGATAACTACCCTCTACCCAAAATGGATCATGTTTTAGAAAAGGTAGTTGGGGCAAATAGGATGTCTACGATCGATGGTTTCTCTGGGTACAATCAAATTGTCATAAATGAAAACGATAAAGAAAAAACAGCTTTCACTACCCCTTAGGGTACTTTTATGTATGATAAGATGACTTTTGGTCTAATGATGTAGGTGCCACTTTCCAATGTGCTATGGACATCACTTTCATCGGTGAAAGAGACAAGTTCGTAGTCATCTATCTAGATGATCTGACAGTTTTTTCTAAGTCCAATGAAGATCATTTGATACATCTCAAACAGACATTTGAAAAATGTCGCGGGTTTGGTTTATCTTTGAATCCCAAAAAGTCTCACTTTGCCATGCAAGAAGGTAAACTCTTGGGCCATATTGTGTCTAGGGATGGAATTAAAATTGATCCTAAGAGGGTTGAAGCGATAGATACTATAAATATTCCTAGAAATGTAAAATAAATTCAATCGTTCTTAGGAAAAATAATTTTGTTAAGGAGATTTATCCCAAATTTCTCTAAAATCGTTAAATTGATCACAGGTATGCTGAAGAAGAACAACGAAGTAAAATGGACAGCAGAGGCCAAAGCGTCATTTGCCCATATCAAGAAATTCATAAGTGAGGCACCTGTGTTGGCAAGCCATGATTACCTAAAGGAGTTTCTTATTTTCTCGTTTGCCTCCGAGCACACGCTTGCTGAAGTGCTCCTCCAGAAAAATAAGGAAGGTTTTGAGCAGCCGATAGCCTTTTTTAGCAGGAGTCTCAAAGATGCAGAACCGAGATATGATATAATGGAGAATCAAGTGTATGCTATGGTGAAGGCATTGAAAGAATTCAGAACCTATGTGCTACATTCTAAGATAATTGCATATGTACCTACCAGTTCTATAAAAGATATTTTGGTTCAATCGGATAGTGATGGAAAAAGGGGTCGTTGGCTTGCCAAAATCCAAGAATTCAACCTAGAAATAAAACCAACAAGATTAGTAAAAGGACAAGGTTTGGCCAATCTCTTAGCCAAATCTAATTTCATAGCTCTCGGTATAAAAAGCCTACAGGGATGTGAGGAAGGTGCAGACATAAACGAGCTTGATGGGCTAACAAGTGAAATCAAAATTGAAGAGAAGTTTGTCTCATCAAACTGGTACAAAAACATAGTGTCCTACCTGCTGACTTTAAAATGCCCAAGCGACTTATCTCCATCCAAAGCGAGGACATTAAAACTACATGCGGTCAAGTACAGTATTTCCAAAAATCAATTGTATTGGAAAGACCCACTTGGCTTCTTGTTGGTCTGTTTAGTCGAATCAGAAACAGAAGGGGTCATAAGCAAGTTCCACGAAGGAGTATGCAGGGGACATCATGCTTGGAGAGTGACATCTTACAAGATTCTTAGGGCTAGGTATTATTGGCCAAAGATTTTCTCAGATGTCAATGCCAAGGTCCGAGCATGTAACCCTTGCCAACTATTCACAGGCAAACATAAACTCCCAGCGCTACCTTTGGTTCCGATCAAAACAGAAGCCCCTTTTCGGCAATGGGGGCTAGATTTTATAGGCGATATTAATCCCCATTCTAGTGCCCAACACAAATGGATCTTAACTGCCACAGATTACTTCACTAAATGGGTGGAAACTATTCCAACCAGAAGGGAAATAGATTCAGTGGTGATAGACTTCCTAGAAGACAACATTTTTTCTAGATTCGGCTACCCCTAAAAAATAGTCACAGATAATGCCCAGGATTTTAAATCTATGGCTATGATCAACTTCTGCCAGAAATACAATATTGTACTTGGTCATTCCACAGCTTATTATCCCCAAGGAAATGGACTAGCCGAGTCTTCAAACAAAAGTCTGATAAATGTAATTAAGAAAGTGTTGGACGATAATAAAAATCTCGACACGTACATTTGAAATACGCCTTATGGGTGAATCAGATAGGCACAAAAAAATCTATCAGCACCTCGCCTTTCCAAATGGTGTACGGGACTGACATGGTATTACCAATAAATATAGCACTCCCCGTGATTAAATTATGGCAATATGAGAAAGATGAACCGAATCATGTCACCAGAAGGATAAATCAGTTAATTGAAGTGCAACAACACAGGGTCGAAGTAGATGAAAGATTGCAAAAATACCAATATGACATGAAAACATTATTTGACCATAAGGCAAAAGACAGAGAGTTTCTCCCGGGCAATTTGGTCTTGAGATGGGATGCTAGGAAGGAAGACTCAGCTAAACACGGTAAATTTGACCACATCTGGTATGGACCATTCAGATTCGCAGCTTCCGAAGGAAAGAATTCTTTTCTATTAGAAAATCTGGATGGTGAAATCCTCAACGCCCCTATCAACGGGCATTATTTGAAACATTATATGTAATAAT
>JZKD02S2391927.1:235375-282854 GCA_000966675.3 Picea glauca | reverse complement strand
CTGCAAAGCATGTCTTAAGATATATTCGTGGGACAATAAACTATGGTTTAAGATATACCGCATCCAGTGATATCCAACTTCATGGATTCATAGACTCTGATTGGGAAGGAAGTGCAGAAGACATAAAGAGTACTTCAGGTATGTGTTTCATCTTGGGCTCTGCTATGATATCTTGGAGCAGCAGGAAGCAGAATTCTGTCACACTTAGTACAACAGAAGTAGGGTATATGGCAGCTTGTGAAGCATGCACAGAAGCAGCATGGATAAGGAAGTTAATATCTGATTTATTTGATCAGACTCCAGAATCGACCACTATATATTGCGATAATCAGAGTTGTATAAGATTATCCGAGCATCCAGTATTTCATGAAAGGTCGAAGCACATTGAGATCAAATACTCCTTTATCCGAGATAAATTTCAGGAAGGAGAGGTAAAGCTCGAGTATATCCCCACTGATGAGTAGACAGCAGATATCCTGACAAATCCTCTTTCCAGAATCAAGTTTGCATATTTTTGAAAGAAGATGGGGATTGTGGAGATAACTCCCTTAGCTGAAAGGGAAGACTCTCCAGGATAGAGAAGGTACGCAAAAATGTTTATTTCTGTGATTAAAATAACTCTCCAGTTAGGAGGGAGAATTGAAATGTTATTTATTTTTGTAAGAGTCCAGATTGGGCAGATGCTTTTCTGTTCAGAAAGTGGATTGAGATTTTTTACGGACAGTGGCTTCCCATTGTAGCTAACATGGGAGGCAGACTGATTGCTGATGTATCATAGACAACGACTTCCCATTATGGGGAGTTTTCTAGGACATTCATTCTTCTTGGTAGTCACTCTGAGTAGTGGTCAAGTAGAATGGTCCGCCTCACCGGGCAGGCATTCTTTCGAAGTTCACAGTTGTGAGTAGTTTCGAAGAATCGTCTGTTTGGGAGGTTGATGCAGGATAGACATTCCTCGAGGGAAAACTCATTCTTTCCAGGTTACACTATTTTAGTGTCGGAGGAATGGCCCAGGGTGGGGAATGGTCCGGACAGTTACTCCTCGAGGGCAGACTCATTCGCTCCAGGCTACACCTTGTTTGGTGTCGAAGGAATGGCCCAAGGTGGGGAGTAGTCTAGGCTCAACAATCAAGGACAGTTATTCCTCGAAGGCAGACTCATTCTCTCCAGGATACACCTTGTTTGGTGTTGGAGGAATGGCCCAAGGTGGGGAATAGTCCAGGACGGTCATTCCTTAGGGAAGACTCATTCTCTCCAGGTTACACTTTGTTTAGTGTCAGAGGAATGGCCCAGGGTAAGGAATGGTCCAAGCATTTCTCGATGGCAGACTCATTCTCTCCAGGTTACACCCTGTTTGGTGTCGGAAGAATGGCCCAGGGTGGGAAATGGTCCAGGTTCAGAAATCAGAAACAACCCTTCTTCCTTGGTTGAGAAAAATAGGGCAGATAGCCTAGTGTTGATATTCTATATTGAGGGCAGACATTCTTTCAGACATCACAGATGTGAGTGAAAGATTGGCCCAGATGATTATTATTGATGTTATATACTGAGGGCAAACACTCTTTTAGATCTCACAGACGTGAGTGAAAGATTGGTTCAGTTGATTCAGTTTTATGATAACATTGTTTCTATGCAGATGAAGACTACTATGGTGGTAGACATTCTTTCAGATCTCACATATGTGAGTGAAAGATTGGCCTAGATGATACAATTTTTATCATAACATTGTTTATATGCAGGTTTCTATTTGTAATGAAGGACAGTTTGTGAATGTGTTTCACAAAGACTGAGTAGTTGTGTACTACTGGAATAGACACAGGTGTGTTCTATAAATTGATATTGTACCAGTTTTCATAGGAGATTATCCAGTCGGATAATAATGACAGGTGCTCATGGTGCTACCAGTTGAATGGTCTTTTGTGCTCAAGACCATACCTCCCTAGCTAGGAGGGAGTGTTAATATTATGGTAGCTTCGGGAGGTATGAACCTTTATGATGACCTATGACGAGACTATAATCCTCCGGAAGGAAGCAAAGAATTGAAGGAAACCCTAGACAGGTTTTCGGGTGAACAAATATATTTATATTGAATTTATTAATGCCCAGAAGAAGAAGTCGACCCAGTTAGACTAGTCAGGTCGGCCCCAGTTAGACTTGCCAGTCCACTATAAATACAGGGCGCCAGTTTCATTATTTGTCATCTCAGCAGTTGCAGTAAGAGAAATATCTATGTAGGCAGTTGCAGGCAGTAGCATTTTGGTGCACAGGTTTTCTGGGAAAGCTGGGAGAGTGGTGCGCCAACTTCTGGGTGGGATCATCTGTTCAGTTTAGTTTCTATTCTTTTTCTTGGTGCATTTAGCCTCTCTTGGCTATAGATTGCAGCCAGAATTCTATTCTCGATCAAGGTCAAGGTGCTCAGAGGGTGGCTTAAGGCCTGTGTTTGGGTGATGAGGGTATCGTCAATGGTTAAATGAGCACAATCCTCTATATTCTAACAATATTTCCATACTTCATTATATGAAAGTGAAGCAAGAAGATGAAAATGTTCCAATTGAATTAAAATGTACCATGGAAAATAATCATAGAGTCCTCCAAGAAATATCTAATGATCTACCTCCATTTAGAGACCATGAACATCAAATCGTGATCATACCTAGAAGTACACTTCATAATAGAATTCCTTATAGATACCCACATTAACAAAGGGGGGGATTGATAAAATGGTATAAGACATGTTGGATGCAATATTATTTTACCAAGCAAGAGTTCATTTTCATCCCTATTAGTGTTGGTGAGAAGAAAGGATAACTCTTGGAAGACATGTCTTGATTACAGAGATGTAAACAAAATCACCATTAAGGATGAATTCCCTATTCCAAATATTGATGAACTATTGGATGAGCTTCATGGGGTGGCTTACTTCACAAAGTTAGATCTCAAATTAGGATATCAAAAAATTAGACTAAGTGAAAAAGGAATTCCCAAAGAAACTTTTAGAACACATGAAGGGCAATATGAGCTCTTGGTCATGCCTTTTGGATTGACTAATTCTCCTTCTACTTTTCAAATCCCTATGAACAAAACTTTCTAACCTTGTATTAGAAAGTTTATGTTGGTTTTCTTTGATCATATACTTATATATATATAATCATGGGAATAATACATTAAACATGTTTGAGAAATTCCAACAAATTTGTGAGAACAATCAATTGTGTGTAAAAATGTCCAAATGTGCTTTTGGTAAACAAGAAGTAGAGTATCTGGGTTATATTGTTTCACAAGAAGGGGTTAAGTTTGACCCTCAAAAGATTCAAACTGTTGCAAAATGGCCCATTCATAAGAACATCAAGGGGGTTAGAGGATTTTTGGGTCTGACAAGATATTATAGACAATCTATTAATAATTATGCATGAATTGCAATCCCATTGACATCTATATTGAAGAGAAATTCATTTGTATGGAATGAAGAGACTACCTTAGCATTCACACACTTAAAGGATTCTACGAGTTCTACACTAGTGTTGGCAACACCCAATTTTTGTAAAATATTCATAATTGAATGTGATGGATCGAGACAAGGAATTTCAGTAGTACTGATGCAAGAAGGAAGATCATTGTATTTTGAAAGTAAACAACTCAAGGGAAAATACTTGGTAAAAAATACTTATGAAAAAAAAAATATCAACAATTTTACACACAACAAAAAATGGTGATAATATCTCATTGTGAGGTGTTTTAAAGTAAACATAGTCCATGACAAACTAAAGTACTTTTTGGAGTAAAGGTTGTCATTAGAAGATAAAAAAATGGGTAGCTAAAATGCAAGGGTTTGATTTTGAAATAATATAAAAAAAAGGGAAGGAGAATGTGGTAGCATATGATCTTTCCATAATAGAAGAAGCATCTAGTTTAATTGAAGAAGCTCTCCATGAATGGAAATAGGACAATAGCACTAGACGGAAAATACAATGTCTAAAAGAAGGGAATAACTCTATGGAACATCTGGATTAGAAGAGAGATACCCTTTGCTACAATTATAAAAAAATTGTATTCCCTCAATAAAATTTGAAACAACAAGTACTAAGGGAGTATCATAACTCTCCCATGGAAGGATATTCAAGGTTCCTCAAAACATATCAAAGGATCAAAAAAATTATTTATTTTTTTGGGGGGGGAGGAAATTTGAAGATATATATTCAAAAATTTGGAAGAGAATGTCAAGTGTGCCAAAGAAATAAAGGAGAGGCAATCAATACTCTAGATTTACTTCAACCCTTACATATTTCTAATTAAAGATGGAAATATATATCAATGGAATTCATTATAGGTTTACCAAAATCAAAAGGTAAGGATACCATTTTGGTGGTCATGGATAAACTCTAAAAATATGGACATTTTTGTGGAATTCAAAGTACATATACTGCAATCCAAGTAGTAGAAGTGTTCATGAAGGAAATTCATAGGCTTCATGGATTTCCTAAATTAATAGTAAGTTAAAAAGATCCAAAATTCATAGGAAATTTTTGGAAATATTTATGGAAGATAAGGGGAACACTAACCATGAGTTCAACATATCATCCACAAATAGATGGTCAAATAGGAATAATTAACAAATGTTTAGAGGGTTATCTTCTTTGTTATTTTTCATACAAGAAATATCAATGGATTAAGTGGCTTCCTCTAGTAGAATGGTGGTATAATACAACCTATCACACAACTTCCCATATGTCTCCATTTGAATCTCTTTGTGGATATCCAACTCCTGGTATCACATCCTTTTTGCAGGAAAATTCCAAAGTACAAGAAATAGACTCACATATGGAAAAGACTAAAGAATATCATGACTACTTTCAAAACACTTTGCACCATGAAACAATTAATGAAATCAATGAAAGATAGCATTGGACCAAGACAGAAAAAAAAGGGGCCTATAAGATCTCATGTTCTTGTGGTAAATGTTACATAGGCGAAACATTTTGATATTTTAAAATTAGGATGAGGGATCATGGCATTGATCTTCACATTAAGTGCATCAGGACCTCAGCCTTAGTTGACCACTTGCTCAAGAACTGCCACTACATAGAGCTATAGGGAATTAAGATCATGGAAAAGGATGACCATACTTATAAACAACATGTGAGAGAGGCCATTGAAATCATTAAACAACCTAATAAATTAAATCGGGATGAAGGTTTGTACGTTAGCAATAATTGGACTCCCTTAATTCAAATGAAAAGGGATTCTCATAGGAGATATGAGGCAACTTGGAAGTTAACTTAATGCTAACGATCCAAAATGGATCCAGGAAGGACAAAAAATCAAAGTTCTCGAAATCAGACGAAACCAGTGCCATTGTGTCGGGCTCGTCGTGCCAATTTCGTCCATATATTGTTTTCCAAAAATGGACATTGTATGCGAAAGTTATCACATTCTGATCGATTTCCCAAACAGGCAAAAAGGTCAACTAGTCAAAGTCAACAGTCAATAGGTCATACTGTTGACGTCAACATGGCGTGTCAGGTGACATCAACATGATGTCATGATGATGTTAGCAGGGACACGTGGAAGCACGAGGAGGTGACATGTGTCACTCATTTTTGGCATTTTCAGGCGTGATGTGGACCAGTAAAAAAGTGACACGTGTCACGGTATGAAGGTGACGCATGGCACTGTAAAGATGTGACACGTGGATGTACAAACACTAATGTGGCCCAATGACAATCCGACACATGGCAGTACAGATGACAAGTAGCAGTGACATGGCGCTAACCGAGCAGCTAACTGTACAATACGAAAAAGTGATGTGGCACCAGGTGGCAGGCTCCAGGCTTGACACATGTCGTACGATGTTGACTAGGCATATGCATTGGTAGTTTGATGTGGTGGTTCATTGGGCAGTTGACTGTGTTGGTGACTGAACTATACAGTCCAATCACAGGGTGACATGTGGCCCAATCAGAGGGTGCCACATGGCACCCTAAATTTGGCTAATGTAGGCCGGTTCAAAAAAAAAATTTGCCTCCATGGGATTCGATCTTGAAACCTCTAGGTATGCTAATAACCCCACCAAACTCGCCAATCTTTAGGCTACACCATGGGACTTAACAACCATCTGGGAAAACTTTGTTTTGTTGTGATGTGGGTGGAATTTTGGGGATAAGCCCTAGTCAGCAGGGGCTAGCCCAACCAACTAGGGGCCATAGTTCAAGAATCAAGACGGGATTTTTTGGGTGTGGGGGGCCTAACACTTGGCCACATGGCCATGAATACGACCAACACAACATCTTAAGACCAGGGCTTAACAGTTAGCGCCCAGCCTGAGGCCATATGGTAGCTCCCATGTGACCTGGAGCCCAGAGTCTTAGGGGGATGGCACGCATATTTTCCCAATGTGGTTTTTTTTAACTATATTATATGATTTTATGTTGATTTTAGCCTGTGTTAATGGGATTTTTTCCCATTATTGAGGATTTGGAGCCCTTTTTGAAGTCAAATCTTAGGGAAAAGTTGGGATTTGATTCTTATCTCAAAATATATAAAAACCAGAGGTTCTTGGAAACCTTTGAAGGATCAGAAGCAACAGAATGATGAGGAATTGTAACGCCTAAGCCATTTTTATGCAGGGAAGTGAACTTTGGAGGCCATTTCCAGGAGCTATGCTCAACATTTTTCAGTGTCGTCAATTGTGTTGGATTCTTGAGGTCGATCATAACACATCTAGAATAGTTTGTAATCCTTTTGAGATACTTCTGATGTACTTTTGCAGCATTGAAGATAAATAAGAAAGCCTCCCCCACTAAGACAAAGGCTTGGAGACGTAGGCAAACTTGTGTCGAACTCCGTTATCAATATTGATATTATGCTTTATTGTTCCTTATGTTTACTTTCTGATCTGCATTCTTTATGATGGTTGCAATATTCTTTCATTAAGATCTTCTTATTTTCTTAATTCATAAGTGGTGATTTAATGCATGCTTGAAACTCAACCAAGTCCTTAAAAGATTCGTTTTCGGATCAACTAACATAAATGAAGGGATGAGAATATTGAAGGCATTGATGATTCTTTTTTGCATATATCAGCAATGAGCTCAAACTTGATTATTTTTCATGGATATGAACTTTAATTAATAGTTCAAAATGCTGATAAAATCTCAAATAATAAGGAATATCCATAAGCACATTTTAGCATTGAAGACTACATAAATATGAGATTAGAAAAAGACTAAAGAAACTTTCTGAATTCTTAAATAAAACCTTTGAATGTACTAGAACAAGATGAAGCAACAAGAAAATCAACATCAAAGTGAAAGACAAATTGAGGTGGGGGATTGGGTATTTTTGAGACTTCAACCTTATAAGCAATCTTCTCTGAAACCAAAAAAAGGATTAGAAACTAGCTCCAAAATTTTATGGACCCTACAATATTCTTTGGAAAATTGGAGAAGAGGATTAGGACTCAGATTTTCCTTCTTCTCGCATCCGTAAGGTTTTCCATGTCTCCTTCCTAAAACAGTTTTGGGATAGACTATGCCAGTTGAAACTTAACTTCTAAAATTAGACAATGAAGGAAAGTTGATTCTTGAACCATAAAAAGTTCTGGATTAGCATTATCTTTTTTCATAATAGAACCATTATGGAGTACCTAATCAAGTGAAATAATATGCCTCTAGAATAAGCTACATGGTATTATGATAATTCATGAAGAAACACCCTCAATTACAAGCTTTGAGGGAAAAAAAATTTAAAGAAGGGGATATTTTAGGGCCCTGACCTCCATTCATTATTAGTATATTAGTTGTATTTTGGTTGGCTTAGAGTGTAGGATATATCATATCCACTTTATCTCCTATTTATAATAAAGGAGATTCATTTGAATAGGCATATTGTCTTACACATTTGACATATTGTAAAAGGAGGTTACCCCCTTGGGGAGGCTACTTATTTATTGATTCTTGATATTTCTAAAGGCATGGACTTATTATTTCTATTTTAATGCTATATAGGGTATTTGGTACATAACATAGGTCCACCCTTCAAATTCTCCCTATAAATGGGAGAGAAAAGACTGCCTCCTTCAAGGCCATTGTCATAGGTGAATGGCCTATGGAACCTCATCCCTTACAACCATAACCAAAGAAAACACATTAGAAGAGAAATAATATTTTCTTAAAAAAAAATTAGAGAAACCATGCTATGAAGTCACCTCTATATGCATCTACAACTATATTCAATACATTCATGATCATGTGGTGATTGGGGAATTTCTAAGAATCTAGCCAAAAGAGAAAGCCATAACCTAGAGGATCAACACATAGTGGAATACCAAAGTATTTATAGACCTCAATATGGACTCCAAAGTATTCTTCATTTTTATATTCACTAGAATAGAATACCATGATTGAGTATTTGAGAATGATGCCTACTTATATAAATCAACCAACCTCCATCTACACTACTGGGTATAGCGATTTAATCTAAAATAAGAGGATTTAACTTAGGTGCTTGTATGGATATGCATGTACTCACTACCACAAGAATTATGGGATGACGAAAAAATGAAAGGCAATGT
Source organism: Picea glauca (assembly GCA_000966675.3). NCBI lineage: Eukaryota > Viridiplantae > Streptophyta > Pinopsida > Pinales > Pinaceae > Picea > Picea glauca. Next base: position 274,285 of record JZKD02S2391927.1, on the reverse strand, counting down.
AAATACACTTGCATCTTATGTAAAAACAATAGAGATAACCAAAGTAGGAAGATACACCTCCTATGCTTGAATCTATGTCTATGTGAATGTCTCTAGTTCCCTTCCTAAATCCGTTCACATCAACTATAAATACATGGAATAGATGGAAACCCTATATTTTGAAAACATATGATTTCGTTGCAGAAAGTGTCATGAGTGTGGTCATTTGATTTCCCCAAAAATGAGGCCATTAGTAAAGACAAGGCATCAAATACAAAAGATGAGGAAGGGTTTTATAAAGTCCAAGGTAAATGAAAAAATAGTCAAAAGTAGAGCTTGATCCCACAAGCTGATGAATTGCAAAGAAAAAWTAGTTTTGACACCTTACAATCAAAATCAAGCCCTATTTAAAATGAGGGCAACCTAGAAGAGGAGAAGCTAGTAACCATCACATAAGAGAAGGAGGTAATTCCTTCAAACAAAAGGAAAATATAACCCACCCCACCCCCAACAAAGTACCCAGACATCGAAAGAAGAAAAAACAAAAGAGGCATATTAGGTATCCCTCACGTAGATACAAACTAGGGAAGAGAAGACCATGGAGGAATAAGTCTCATCAAGTGAGGTTGTAGAGGACTCTAATGACCCACAAGAATATATGGATATGGCCAATATGACCACACTCCTATTAAAGGAACAATTTGAGCATGAATATATAAACAACCTCCCATGGAGACAATTGCATGGATATACAAGGAGCTCATGAAAAAAAGGAGCAAGGGAAGAGGAATAACCCCCAACATGAACTAGCCACATGAACTAGGAATCAAATAAATCCCCTCTAAATCAATAGAAAATAAAAGATAAAAAATGCAAATTGGGAAGGAAGACTAATAAAAACAAATTACAAGAAATGGGCCCCATATGGATCAAATAAAACTAGAGTAGGTCCCTCTCATATATGTACCTAATCCACCACCCATATAGTTCATTATGAAAATCATATCTTGGAATGTACGAGGCCTCAATAGTAAATGAATGTACCACCTTTTGATAATAAAAAAAACCTATAAGAGAAACTATGTATCATCCTTATACAAGAAACTATATGTGGCTCTAAAGCCATGTTAAATAGTGACCTCCTTGCAAAGATATCTAACAACATGGTAGAGGATATGGTCATGGTATCAAATATTGGTTGAATCATCATGATAGCTTTAACAATGGTAGATAATTTCATCTTGGAAACCTTCTTCGAAATTAGATCCAAGGATCAAATCAAAATCAACAATGTGTATGAACCCCTAGTGCCCCACCTTAAAGGATCCTTCATCAATTCCCGAAAAGCATTGGGATAAATGATATAGGGACAAAAATGAATTATTGGGGTAAAATTCAACTTCATAACATTCCTAGGAGAAAACATGAGAGGGATCAGGAAATTGGGAGAAGAAAATCAGTGTTTCAAACAAGTCATCAACTCTCTAAAGGTCGTAAACATTCCCACACTAAATGATTTCTACACTTAGAACAAAAAGTGATGGGGTACCCAAAGAATAGTAGTAAGAGTGGATATATTATTTCTCTGATAGGAGTTTTGGAAAAATGTTACAATGTAGTAGCAGAGGTGGTACCTAGTGTAGGCTCAAACCATTGGCCCATATCAATGCAATGCGATAACAAAAAAACCCCACAAGCCACCCCATTCAAGTTTAATAAATTATGGCTCACTCACCCACTCTCAAAAAAAAAATGGGGAATGGTGGAAGTAGGAAAACAACATCCAAGGAACCAAAATATACAAACTCTGGAAAAAAAAATCAAACACATTAAGTACAAACTAAAATAATGGAAAAAAGTGGAGTTCATAAACATCTTCAAAGATGAATGACAATTAGAGAAAAAGTTATTTTAATACAATAAGAAATAATGGGCATGGGAATGACTAAGGACCTCAAAAAATAAGAGAATATCTTGATGGCAGGCATCACAACCTGCAACCAGTAATAATAATGTCTATAGAAAAAAAAATCTAGAGTTCATTGGCTCAAAGAGGGTGGAAAAAAATGTGATTCTTCCACCAAACCACTATGCAAAGAAGAAATAACAATAAAATACACTTCCTAGACAATGCATAAGGAACCAAAATACAAAGCATAAATAGATAGAATGGGATCTCACCGACTACTTTGGCATCCTTCAGGAACATCCCTAGAGGATAAAAGTTGAGAAATGGAAGACATCCTTAGGAACATCCCCAAATTTTCCAAGAATGAGTAAAGCACCCTTGTTATGTAGAAAATAAATAATGAGGATATCACTAAGGTTGTAAAATACATGGCCTCGGGATAGGTCCCAGGATTAAATGGGTTCATAATAGGATTCCTTCAATTCAGATAAGAGGACATTAGAAAGGAAGTCTATGTATTAGTAGAAGATTGCATATGAACAAGGGGACTTTTCAAGGGTTTCTGTGTTTCCTTCCTAGCTCTCATCCAAAAGGAAGGTGAAACATATTCAATAGACAAATTTCACTCCATCTCCCTTTGTAATGTCATCTACAAGATACTTACCAAGGTTATAGTGAATCTCCTCAAGCCAATCATGCATCAAATCATCTCACTAGAGCATAGAGTATATATCGAAGCCATGCAAATCCTAGATGGTATCATAACTAACCCATGAAGAAATCACCACAAAAAAATAATCTAGGTATGTTAATAAAATGTTTTATGTCAAAATCCTTTGATACAGTAAATTGGAAGTTCTTAGAAAACATCCTAATGGCCTTCAACTTTCTCACATATAGACTGGATGGGTATTAAAACTAGTCTCCAATGACTTATTGTTAGTCTTGGTTAATGGGGTTTCCTTGGTAACTTTAATCCCCTCAAAAAGGGATAAGGTAAGGTGACCCCCTATCCCCTTTCATTTTTCTCCTCATAGTGGAAGTCTTGGGACTCTCTCTAAACATAGAAATAACTAGAAATTTGATTCAAGACCTCAAATTATCTAATGAAAGAGAATTCATCTCCCATATTCAATTCATAGATGCCAACCTGCTTCTAGTAACCTCCACCTCCAAGGAAGCCAAAACATGAGATTATTTCTGGACACATTCTTGCTAGCCTCAAGGTGGTCAAATTAACAATGCCAAATCACAAATATCTTTTTCAACACCAAACCATCCATCCAATCCAATATCTATTGATCTGGATTTATGAGTGAAACAAAAGGAATAACATATATCCAGTGAACAATAACTTCTATTGAATAAATAAAATAGGCTGAAACTGTAAAACTACAGAACTGAAAACAACTTGCTTTAATGGTGGTAGCTATCTTTGCGAAGATATGTGGCTTCTATGCGCATACGTATGAGTAGAATGATTACAATGAGGCTCTAGAGGCCTTTTTAACATTACTCATGAATGAAAAAACTCTAGACATCCAAAAACCTAACCCTATGAGATGAAACACCAAACGTTATGTGGGCCCCGATGGGTAAGTTGGTACTTCAACTTCTTGGGGTCTTAACGTTTGCATATGACCTCCATTTTAGGCATGTGATAGCCCATTGGAAAGGTATTTTCGAGAACTACAAATTATGCCGTCAAAATATTATTGTGTCTACAGATTGACTATGGCAAGACAAAAAAACATTGTTCAGGGCCCCAAAACGGCCCCGGAAGTACATAAATATGTGCTCTCATGAAAACTTCCAAAATAATCCAGTTGGATTAGGTGGGAGGTCACCAATCTCCACCTGGAAGCTGTGTAGGGCTTCAGACAACCCTGAAAGTGTAGAACCCACAATTACAAACAATTATAGAAGAACGTGTTGAACTAACAACTTTCAAGAGGAGCCAGTTGGAATAGGTGGGTGGCCACCAATATCCACCTGGATCAGTCTTCCCCCCTTAGGAAGAAATAGTATCCATTGCGTTGAGTGCCCCCATCAGGTGAGGAAAATTTTGTTGAATTTGGCCCCGGGTGAGCCACTTGCCTTGGTGTAGGAGTTGCCCTGCCTTGACAACAAGATAAAGTTGGATCCTCTTTTGGAGAGTGTCATTGACCTGTGTGTCCACTATCTGATCAGTGGATGCATGTTCCATGCAGTCATGGTTGATATCTATTGGTGTCAATTGTTCTGTGATCTCTGAGGTGTCTAATAATGGTGGAAAATATGGCTGAAGGAGGTCCACATTGAACATTGGGTGCAAGCCAAGGAAGGGTGGAGTGTTGATCTCAAAAGAATTGCTACCAACAACCTTGGTGATAGTGTAAGGACCATACTGAAGTGGGTGGAGCTTCTGATGGGGCTCTGTAAGGTGATATTTATACAAATGTAACCAGACCTTTCTCCTACCTGGAACCGGTGCGGTACCCGGTGTTGATCATGGCACTGCTTGTACTTAGCATTGGATTTATGCAAAATCTCATGGACCTATTGGCGGATGTGCTGAATCCTCTCAATGAATATGGTGGCTTTGTATGCTTTAGACTGAACATGGAAATATTATTCATGTGTGGTTGCAAGAGGTAGTGCAACATCAATGGGACCCAAGGGTTGGAATCCTAGCCCCACCTGAAATGGGCTATGGTCGATGGAGCTATGAAGATCCCTATTGTAGTTGTGATGAACATAGGGAAGAATCTCATCCCATGTATGTGGATGCTTAGAGTTTTACATGCACAGGATGTGCACAATCATCTGATAGACGACCTATATCTGGCCATCGTTTTGGGGGTGGAAAGTAGTGGATTTAGTGAGCTTGTTGTCCAACAATGACCAGAGACTCGACCAAAATGTGTTGAGGAACCTATTGTCCCAATCTGAGGTGATGGTATGTGGTATCCCAAAATGGACCCACACCCATTCGAAGAATATCTTGGCAGTATCTGTCATTGTGATGCTCTTCTTGCAGTCTGTGATAATGACCATCTTTGAAAATCGATCAACCACCAAAAATAAAAAATCATTGTTGTGCTTGGTAGATGGAATGCCAGACATGTAATCCATCGAGATGGATTCCCAAGGCCTATCAGGAGTAGGAATAGGGGTGTGTAAGCCTTGCTTATTGATGGTTGGCTTGGAAATGGCACAGAAAGTGCAAGATATGATATACTTGATGACGTCTTGTCGAATGTTTAGCCAATAAAAATGTTTTTGTAGAACAACCATAGTTTTCTCCACGCCAAAATGTCCTATCATCTGACTGTAGTGAGCCTCTCAAATCGGCTTTGCACACTCTCTTGTGGGAACACAAAGGTGGCCAAGATGGAATAGCAGTCCATCCCGTATGTGAAAATCGGTGACATTCGCTCTTGTACCCAAGAATTGATAGGTAGTGGCGAAGTCAGGGTCACATTGATAAAGTTGGGGATGCTCAGATGCCTCATGCCCACAGGAATGGAGCATTGTGATGAGTGGAGCAATGCGAGGGCGACTGAGGCAGTCAGCAACATGACTTGTGCTCCTTGTTTTATACTTGATGTTGATATGGAACTGTTGTAGGTATGTGGACCACTTTTGATGGCGGCCTTTTTGCAACTTCCTCCATGTCTGTATGAACTGCAGAGGCTTGTGATCGATGCGGATGATTGTCTCCTTTCCCATAATGTAATTTTTCCATTGACGACAAGCTTGCACAATGGAATACATTTCTTTGTCATAGGTGGGGTATTTATGGGCATTATCTGAGAGTGTCTCACTCTGGTATGCTACTGGATGACCATGATGAGTGAGAATTGCACCTACATCATAGTCAGAGCCATCGGTCTCAATCTCGAACAGTTGTTGCAAATAAGGTAAGAAGAGTATGGGAGCTAAGAACAAACGATGATTTAGATCATCAGATGTTTATTATTTTACCTCCCCCCATGAAAAATTGTCCTTTTCACCACCCTTGGTTACTTGGCTGAGGTCCAATGCAATATGGGAGAATCCCAACATGAACCTTCGGTAGAAGTTGGCAAATCCCAAGAAGATCTGAAGCTCGGTTAGTGTGGTCGGGACTGGCCAATCAAAAAGGAATTGGATCTTAGTTGGATCCACATGTACCCCATGCTCATCAACAATGTATCCCAAGTATTGGACTATGTTCATGCCAAAGGAGAATTTTTCCAAGTTGGCATATAACTTGTGTTGTCGGAGAGTGCCCAAAACCTATTGAATATGTTGCATGTGTTCCTCCCAAGCTCTATTGAAGATGAGGATGCCATCCAAATATACCACCACAAAAGAGTTGGTGAAGGGTCTCAATACATCATCCATCAGTCTCATGAAAGTTGCTAGTGAATTTGTTAAGCCAAAAGCTATGACCAACCATTCAAAGAGACCTTCTTTAGATTTGAAAGTTGTCTTCCATACATTAGTTGGTTCGACGGGAACCTGGTGGTAGCCAAACTTTAGGTCAAACTTGTTGAAGAACTTTGCACCCTTGAATTGGTCAAGAAGGTCATCAATTCGAGGAATTGGGTACCGATTCCAGATTGTGATTTTGTTTAATGCTCTGTAATCAATGCAGAGCCACCAAGTCCCATCTTTCTTCTGCACCAGCATAATTGAGTTTCCGCAAAGGGAGAAGTTGGGTCAGATGTGCCCCTTTTGAAGTATCTCTTGGATCTAGCGCTTGATTTCATCATTTTCCATCAGTGAATGACGATAGAATGGTCCATTAGGCAGCAGTGCATCGGAGGTTAGATCAATTGGATGCTTGACTTGGAAGTGCGTTGGTACCCCAGTGGGTGAGGAGAATATGTCTCTCTACTCTTCCACAAGCCCGTCCACTTGCTTCTGCTGCAAAGAGAGGATTTGTGTAGAGGTCATGGATGTGGCAGCGACCTTCTTCTTATTGGGAGCATGGATCACAAAGAAGATGAACTTCCCGGTCTGTGAAATTACCTTACTGCATTGCTTACAAAGATTAAAGAAATAGCGGTAGGCAGCGTTCCTTATAGTATCTTGTACAATTGTCTGCCCAACGTAATAATAACACTACGGGGTTTGGACTCATACACAACATGTCACTTTCAAAAATATGGCTGGCCTAAAATAACATCACAAACTTTAAGGGGAGAAATATCACACAATACCTCATCTTTGAAGGGCTTGATGTTGTAGGGAAGATGATATTATTGGCTGATGCAGAGATCTCATCCTTAGCGAAGTTATTCGATGGTTTAGGGTTGCGGGTGTGGTGTTATCAGCAGGTCCAGCCGCTTGATGACCTCTGTTGAAATCAAGTTCTTATGAATGTATCTATCGATAATGAAATGCAGCAGAGTCCCCTTTACCCACATCTATGAGTGAAAGAGGTGTTCCCCTTCCTCTGGTTCTTCTGGTTCGTTTGGTTGGAATTTGGTGGTAGCGACAGTGTCAATGGGTTCCCCTTTTCTGGATTTGATTCAGAGTCAGAATATTTCTCTAACTTAGAAGATTTCATCTCAACCACCAGTGATTGCTTGGAGAGACATTCTTCGATGTTGTGCCAAGGGATTTTATGGTATTCACACCATTTTCCCATGTTCTTCTTCGACTTCTCATTACCTTTCTTGGGTTGTGACTTGGACTGGTTTTCCTGAGAGTGGCCATCTTTTCTCTGTCTATTTTTTTGTGGGTTAGAGTTGCCTTTGCCCTACTTTAGCTACGAGGAGTTTGTAGATACAAACTCTTGCCTCTTCTACTTAAATTTTTGCTCGATCTTAACAACATATCTATAAGCCGCAACTAATGATGCAATGTCTAGAAACTCCATTTTTGTTTGAATGTATCTATGAAAAAAACCGCAGTATTTGAGGACCAAATGTTGTTCAAAGTCTTTGATACCCAATTTGGTGCACAGGCTATGGAAAATATTGGTGAAATCTGGTACTATCTAGTCCCTTTCCTGGCACAGTGTGGTCCATCTTGTGTACTAGTCCTCATAGCTTCCAATAGGGTAGTACTATTCCTTAATGGAATCCTTGAAGGAATCCCATGTGGGGGAGACCAAAAATATTTCATATTCCTCTATGGCCCTTTTCTTAGAGTAAGTATCCCACTAGTCCTTAACATGGGGGATGGCCTTGAGGAGTGAAAAAGTAAACTTTTCCCTATCGGAAAAATTGTGGACCGAAAAATACCCTTCAATCAGATTCAACCATTTATCTACAACATCTGCATCTATCATTCTTTCAAATAATGGAATATCAAAATTTACTTATACCTTGAAGGGGGTTGCATGGCCGCTTGATGAAGATGCATCTCATGTGGGCAGTCATTGAAGGATCTATGCAAAGTTGTCCATCATTTCATTCATTTGTCATGTAAGGGATTTCTCGAGCAACATTTTAAAAGGATCTCCTACTCCATCATCTTTCTTCTCGTCCCCCATGGGTTGTTGTCGGGCTCGTCATAACCGATCTTGCAAAGGCTTGACTAGTTCGAGTCCCAACTTCTTGTACCCAAATTGTGTTAGGGACATGCACGAAGAAAAAAAAATGAAGAGCAGACCGCTCTGATACCACTGATCTAGATTTATGAGCAGAACGAAAGGAATAACATATTGAATACAATAACACTGAGATACATAGAACAAAAAAACATATCCAGTGAACAATAACTTCTATTGATAAATAAAATATGCCGAAACTATAAAACTGCAGAACTGAAAACAACTTGCTCGAATGGTGGTAGCTATCTTTGAGAAGAGATGTGGCTGCTAAGCGCATCCGTCTGAGAAGAATTTTTACAATGAGGCTCTGGAGGCCTTTTTAACATTACTCGTGAATTCCAAAACCCTAGACATCCAAGAACCTAACCCTAGGAGATGAAACGCCAAAATTTATGCGGGCCCCGATGGGTAAGTTTGGTACCTCAACTTCCTAGGGTCGTAACTTTTGCATACGACCTCTTTTTTAAGCACGTGATAGCCCATTGGAAAGGTATTTTCAAGAAATACACATTATGTTGTCAAACTCTGACTTTGTCTACAGTTTGACTATGGCAAGCCAAAAAACCATTGTTTAGGGCCCCAAAACGGCCCTAGAAGTACAGAAAGATGTATTGTCATGAAAACTTCCAAAATAAGCCAGTTGGATTATCTAGGCGGCTACCAATCTCCACCTGGAAGCTGTGTAGGGCTTCAGACAGCCCCAAAAGTGTAGAACCCACAATTACAAATAATTACAGAAGAACGTGATGAAATAACAAGTGTCAAGAGGAGCCATTTGGAATAGGTGGGTGGCCACCAATATCTACATAGATCATCTATAGATTTTTAGGCTTCCAAAGGGATACCTTTCCATATAAATACCTTGGCCTCCCCCTCTGAAACTTCTCTTGGAAAGATCTACTTTATAATATGGAACAACATCTTAACAGTTAGACCTGTTGTTACCTTTCCCTAGTAAGGAAAATGTAGCTTAATGATGTCTATCCTCTTGTCCTTGGCCCTATATCTCTTCTTTTCCCAAGAAATCCCCCCAAAAATCATCAATGCACTCATATCCATGTAGAGATCATTTATTTGGGGTGGTGTAGACATGAAAAATAAATGGGCTTGGTTTCTTGGGACCAAGTATGCATTCCCAAAAAATTGGGAGGCCTTGAAATTAGATACATATGCCTCATGAACAAATATTTGAAAGGTAAAATCTATGGTGATTGATAAAAAATAAATCTCTTTAGGAGAGGATCTAGAAAGATAAATAGGTAGAAAACTACATAGAATACACTTTCATCACATTAGACAAACAGTCCATGGGATCCCTTACCTAGACTAATTCATGGAAAAATAGGGATCTAGTGCAAAACTGTAGTTTAAGGGAGATCAAATATGGAACATATACCTTAATTTGGGAATAGTCATGGTAGCAAAGAGAAATCTTAACTTTTGAACACATCCTACCGGAACAAGCTCTACATCAAAGAGTATGAGGAGGACAATCCAAAACCTCATGCATCGCAACAACACTCAATCTACTACTAATGACCCCTAACAACTGACATACAGAATTAGAAAAAGTAAAGAGAAGTATTCTATGGGAAATCCTTTAAGATAGAAAATTTGGGTTCAAAAGAAGAAAGGACATTCTACAATGGGATTGAAATGAACGTGCTCATACATAATGAAGGAAGCTTACTTCTTGATAGTAAATAAGTTAGAAGTAGACCATATCAATCTCAAGGAAAATATATGGCAACCAACCCTTTTTCTAAAGGTGGTGACCTTCCAATGGAAAATAGTAAGAGAAAATTTCCTCACATGGGATAAAGTAAGATTTGAAGGGTTTTAGAGACTCTTGAGATGCTTCATGTTCCAGCAAGTAGAGAAAACCAGTGAACACCTCATCAATCATTACATCATAGTGAATTAATTATAGGAGAAGGAAACCACCTTCTTTATAAAATCAAACAAAGCATGCAACTAGAAACTCTATAGCACTATAGATAACACCCTTTCATCTACCTTACCCTTAACACATCATGCATCTTTTTCCCAAACTTCCTCCTGTGGGAAAATTGGAAGCACTGCAACCATAGGATTTTTAGAGATCAGTTAGAAACAAAAACATACTTTAGCAAATCATAGAAAATAATATCAAAGAAACAATTAAAGTATTTGAAGAAAAACATACTTTGGCAAATCCTAGAAAATAATATCAAAGAAACAATTAAAGTATTTGAAGATAAAAATACAAGAGAAACACACCCAAACACTGAGCATAGAATTATTGACACTTGGAGAATCAAACCCCACCCCAAGAAAGAAAACTCAAACACACAACCATCAAGGCTAAAATACCTAAGCATTGGTCTCGACCTTCCTGATCCGGATTTTATGAGCAGAACAAAATGAATACGGATTATTAACAGGTGCTTAACACAAAATAACAGAGATACAGTAAAACTGGTTTTCTATTCAATAATGAAATAAGCTGAAATTGTAAAATGCAACGGAAACAAGCTTGCTGGAATGGTGGTGGCTTATCTCTGAGAAGAGATGTGACGGTTGCGCGCATTCGCAAGAAGAAAGTTACAATGAGGCTCTGAAGGCCTTTTTACAATAAACAAGAATTTCAAAAATCCTAGACATCCAAAAACCTAACCCTATGAGATGAAACGTCAAAAGTCATGTGGGCCCTGTTTGGGTAAGTTAGTACATCAATTTCCCGGGGTCGTAACTTTTGCATACGATCTTTGTTTTAGGCGTGTGATAGCCCCTTGGAAAGATATCGTCGAGAAGATTCATTTTGGGGGCTCAATCATGTTTTCAACTATCATTGAGGAGCTCGATCCAGAAAAACCTTCATTTAGGCCCTCAAAATGGCCCCGGAAGTTAAAACTGCTAAAAATAATAAATTGTCAAAAAACTGTTTTGAACTAGTTGAAAAAGGTGGGTGACCACCGATATCCATCTGTATCACTCCCCCTCCCACCTCCCCTGAATTCAATCAAACTAAACTTTAATGGGGCCTCCAAAAACAACCCTAGGCCCATGGGCATTGTCGTGGAGTATTTAGAGATTGTAAGATAAACATTATAAAAGAAGTCCTACCCTTATTTGCAAAAAAGAAGAATAAAATGGTGTATTTAGAGATTGTAAGATAAACACTATAAAAGAAGTCCTACCCTTATTTACAAAAAAGAAGAATAAAATGGTGCTTGGGATTTGTTCTATTTTGTAGAAAGAACTATAAACAAATTAAATATTGAAACATGCAATTTCGGTAGCGGTGCATTGTTGGTTTTGAACATTGGTTAACATTTAAAGCCTATAATATGTTTTAGTACTCTACTGTAGAGTAGATTTTTAATTCATAAATTGTTTAGTTAATAATCCGTAAAAAGATTGATTTTTTACTGTTTTAAAATATAATTAAAAAAAACACTTTTCATTATACAGGGGGTTCAAAAATACTGAACTCACCCGGAAACTGTTTCTTATAGCCGGGCTTAATAATTTTTCTTTTCCAAATTACAACCACGGCGACCAGCACCACCATGAGAACCGCGCCGCCAATGCTCCATCCCATAATTTTAGGCTGACCTTTTCCTGCAGCAATTAAAAATGGGCATGACTGAAGTGAATTAGCAAATGCTTTGAGATTTTCCCACTAATCTAAATATGCATGACAATATTACCTTCTGTCGTCCTTGATGGACCAGTGGGCGATACACGAGGACCACTTGATGGCGGTATAGAAGGGCCACTTCCAGTTGGGGACAAGAGCAAAGGGACGCCATCACTGTAAAACTTGTAATTCGCATAACGAAGTATACACTGGTGATACACGGCGTCTCCTTGGCTAGTTCCTGCTGTACAGGAGGCGAAAGAATCGTACAGAATCTTGAGGCAGTCTCTACACTGATCATTACTAAGGTCTCTCCAACACTGAGCGAGAGCATAAGTCCCATTGTCACTTCGTGTATGGTAACCCACATTACTGGACACAGCTTCATCCATAAGCCTAGTCAAAAGAGGGGAAAGATTCCAATCCAAATCCCTTGACATTGCTGTGCCGTTACTTTTGACATTATCGCACCATGCAAAGCTGTTGATTGATGCATCAGATGAATTAAACTTTGAATAGAATTTGTGAGTGTCGTATCTCAAAAAGCATCCTTGCATAGGATAATTAATGCTTCCAGAAATACAGTCTCCACCGAGCGCCTCTCTAATTTCTGAAACGCATGCCCGACAAGCAGAGGCATTGAGGTCTCCCCTGCACTGAGCAAGACCGTACATCTTATCTCCATTCTGTCCAAACCATGAAATATTGTAGCCCGTCTTGTTAACATTCTCAACCAACGAATTCAGAACCACCTTCAAGTTCCCTGCCAAAGCGCTGCCATTCCTGATAAGTTTGTTTTGTTCGCACTCTTCTTGCGAGATAACCTGAGCTACTGATAATCTTAGTAGTAAGAAAATGAAGGAGAGAAATAAATTGGATATTGCAGTTAATTGAATGATATTCCTTGTGCAATTACAGACGTTGGACGAGGCCATCCTGTAAATGAAATCAATCTGTGCAATCTTAACTTGAAAGCAGTCTGCGCCTCTGCGGAGAATTTTTTATTTAAGAACACAGTGGTGGAAATGTGAGAGAAATTTGTAGTGCCGTGTTCAAGCGGATGTGGAAGAAAATACAAGGTTGGGTTGACTTGACTTTGGAATTCAGTGCCTTTTTTGAGCTGTATAGCTGGAAATTTTGTATCTTTAATATTGGAAAAGTAGGTGTGAAAGAGCTTTCACAAGTCAAGTTGAGCTGTCACAAGTCAAGTTGAGCACCATGAACTTGTCGAACAGTCAAACCACGAGAAAAAGTCGTTCAAACATTTATGTTTCGTCCAACTAAAGGGTTCCTACCAGGTCTGACGTCTCACTGGACGTATTTTTTAACGTCAAATTGATGTTTAATTCTTCAGATTTCCAGTCAAAATACATGTTAGATGTTTATAAGTATATATGGACTAACTTAATAACTATAATTGATGGTTTGGTAGGGGTAGAGTAGTGGTATTAGTGTTGATGACACTTGGACAGTGTTAGTTGAGGGAGTAAATAGACATTCAAATTTCAAAGTTTTAGTAGGGGTCTTTTTAGCTTAAGCTTCGAACTTTGCTCTGTGAGTGCTATTTCCAAGTTTTCTACTGGTTATAGTTGGAGCTTGGATCTACTCAATTTAAAATTTATGACAGTAAAATTTACCCATAATATACAAATATTTTGACATTTATAATTCTGGGGTAAAACGTTGAAACTTGGAAATTGAAGTTGTTGAGCATAAAATTTATAGAAGTGAAAATTACACATAATTTATAAAATGTTTTAACATTTATGATTCTGAGTAAAACTTAAATTGTCAAAGTCGCGACTAGATTTTGTTTATTTATTTTTATGTCCTTGCAATACATATAGTGGTCTACGCCATGTCCATTAAACTCACTCTACATAGGTTATATTCGCCCCTTTAAGCTTACATCAGGGGTTCGCTAAAATTATTTACGTTATTTTGTTATTTTTAAGTTTTTCTGCATTCTTATTGGTTGTTGAGAAGATGATGTAGGTTTTGGGTTTTGTAGTTCAAGAGGGTGGGTGATCGTCGTTTATTTGTATTTATTACATTACATGTATTAAGTTGGGTATTGTCTAACTATTTTACGAAATGGTTTTTTTTCCATCTGGTGACATAAATATGCACGAAATCACTATTTTTTGTTGTTTAAATTCAGTTTTGAATGCAGAAATAGATTCAGCATGTTGGAAAATCCCTGGGGCACTCGGATTATACAGAAATAATCACTTGAATCTGCGTATTTAACAATTTTCTGTTGGATTTCAAGCAAATGTCTCCAGGAAAAATCACCAGAAAACCTTTATTTCGTAGAACATTTAGCCTATGGTATTAAGTTGGTGGCAAGTACCCTTAACGTGGAGGTTTCTTCTTTCTATTTTATGGTTTCAACATTCACTCCGATTAAAGGCATTAACAGGGTAGGCATAACCATGTGGTTTTGGGTTTCTTGTTTCTTTGTTGAAGAGTTTGGGCAACTCTCTTATCTTGTTCTATACCATTTGTCGGGTATCTTGTTATGGAGGTCGATGGGGGTGGTGGCGTGTTGGTGTGGACTTACTTTGCTCCATTATGACTTTGCTCGTTGCTCTCGTTGGCATTGTCGCTTTGCATATTCATGTACATTTTATTATGGGTAGGTTTTGTTGGAGATGTGTTATATTCTTTGCATGTGGGCTACGCTAGGTTCAAATCTAATAACCACACTAGTGGGGAGAGGGGTGCACAGGGGAGCATTAACCCCCCTTAAGCGCGAGGATAGCCCCAACTTGTGAGGATTTCAGTTAGTTTCCCGAATTTATTTTTTTGAGTCCATTTTTGGCCATTTTTGTGCTTTTTGGCCGATTGTTTTTTTGATCCATTATAGTCTAATCACAATTAATGGATTAGGGTTGTTATCTGATTTGAGTTAGTAGATTAAGGTTTTGGATGTTGTAGAATACCTAAATATTGTATTGTGAATGGTCAAGTTAAATCTAATGAAAAAGATAGAGGTGAAACTCGAACTAAGGTTAACTTTCCCAAATAAGGGTTTCCATGGTAAATCTTTGTGTATTGTGTGTGTGCCATTGTTGTTTTTTCTACTTTGCTTAAGAATATGTATGCATTGCTTCACTTCCATAGATATAAAACTTACATTTGATATTAGAGAGAGGTTATTGGCTTCAACGGGAGGTCTTTGTTCCTAGGGTTTAGCTTGTTCTTGACAGAGCAAGTTTATCTTGGGTTTGTAATAAACCTAGTTTTAGTGGGAGCTCTATGGCAATGAATCTTGTGTGGAAGGGAATGTCAAGCAATTCCATAATTGAGATTGAGAAATTTAATGATCAGAGCTTTGAGCCACTGAAGCTAAAAATGAAAGATCTTCTTGTAAATAGAAAATAGTAGGTTGTTGTGGATCCAAGTATGAAACCTTCTAGTACATCAAAAGAAAACTAGGAGAAGATGAAAATAAAGAAGAGAAGTACAATTCAACTCTGCCTCTCATATTTAGTGTTGTTGAATGTATTTAGGGAAGACAATGCAAAGACATTGTGAGATTGTTAGGGAATTTGTATCAATCAAATACCCTAGTAAGCAAGTTGTTTCTTTGAAAGACATTGTAGATCATCTTTGGATGGATGATGGCAACTCTGTCATGGAGCATCTAAATTCCTTTAATACTTTGGTAAGTCAACATGTCTCTATCAATAATAAGATGGAGGAAGAAGATGAGTTTATTACCTTGTTATTTCTTTCCTGAACTTTTAGGATAATCTAGGTGTAGAAATTACTATTACTACTCAATTCACATTAAAGTTTGAGGATGTAGTTGCATCCTTGTTATCAAACGAAATGACGAGAAAATATGTGGAGGGTATGGCCAAGGATACCTTATTTGTGAGAGATTTCCCTAAAAATAAAAATAAAAATAAGTCTTCATGGGGTGGATCTAAATTTAGAGGTAGATCTAAATCTCTAGGACAATATATAAGAAAATCATGGAAATGCAATAAAGTTGGGCATAATTATAAGAAAGATTGTAAATAAAAAAATGTTGATAAAAGCAAGTGATCTAATGATGCTCCTTTTGCAGAAGGAAAGACCTCCTTAGAAGAAGGAGGGGATGTGTACTTGGCATCTACAAGTACACATTCAGAACATGATGCATCATTGATTGAATTATGTGCATCTTTTCATATGACTCCTTACAGGAAGTGGTTTTGTGAATATGAAAAGTATAATTGAGGCAATGTCTTCCTAGAAGATGAGTCTACAACCAAAGTATTAGAACGTGGAAGGGCTCGCTTATTGCCTAAACATGGATGGGTTAGACTCCTTCCTAGTGTTCTCATATTCTAGGTTTGGCTAGAAACCTAATATCTGTGAGTAAGATGAGTGATGCTGGTGTATAGACTATATTTGAAAAGGATACATGCAAAATGATTCAAGAAGCAATGGTGTTGAAGGGAGTTGGGATTGGAACTTTGTATAAGATGTTGGGAAGAACTATTATTGATGGGTGTAACAATACCATTATTCCTCATAATGAAATTGATAGAACTCCTACTATTCTTGTAGAGAAGATAATGCCATGGCATCAGAGAATGAGACATATTGGAGAGAGGGACCTTCATGTTTTGCATAGTAAAAGTTTGGTTGAAGGTATCTATAATTTTCTTTAGATTTTGATTTCTCTGAACACTATGTATATGGTAAACATGATTGGGTGAGATTCCCTCTACTACAACAAGGGAAAAAGAGATCTTGGAGTGTATACATGGTGATGTGTTTGGACCTGTACTTGTTCCATCTCTAAGACAATTTCTATACTATGTCTCATTTATAGATGATTTCTATAGAAAAACATAGTTGTTTTTCTTCAAAAAGAAATCAGAGGTTTTCAAAAAATTCAAAGAGTTCATAGCTCTTGTATAAAATCAAACAGAGAAGAAAATAAAAGTGTTGAGGATTATACTAATTATACATCTAGTTATTATATGTATTTATTATATTTAGTTGTAGCTTATACTAATTTTATTTTATATGTTTTTAGTTGTTATATATATTACACATAGCAGATACTAATTAATTATTCAGATTATTAAGTTATTGTGCATATAACATATAGCACCTAGTTATTGTTTATTAGATACCTATATTGAATGACGCAGATCCTTGAACCCTCAGGTTGAGATCCGCTCACAGGATCGTTCAAATCTCCTTGAGCCGAAGTGGCTCTTTCAGATCCCTATCAGAACCTTCAACGAATTGGTCCACAGGTCCTTCTGAAATCCCCTTATGTGAACAGGCACAAGGTACGAGCTTCACCTCCACATGACCACAACCGGACCTGGCCCTAGCGTCTTTCACAACTTGTAATCTCGCGAATTGAAGCGTTGAGCTCTCGTGCTCTTTTCCTACGAAATCTTGAGATGCGATAGGAAACTATGGGTTGACCCCTCGATGCATGAGTACACGCCACTTGTCACCCTTGCGGTCCCCACCTGATAGATGTGCCACGCATTCACATGAGCTCTTGGCTCTTGCCACTTCGCAACTCCTGCAGTTGAAACTGACTCCTTCGTTTCTCGACACCCGAAGTGCCGAAATCCCAAAACTCCACGCCAATTCCTGTCGCAACTCGCAACTTCGGGACTTTCGTTCCATTGCACTCAACTCCTTATCGTCAGGATCCCCGAAATGTCGAAATGATCTGACGACTTGTGCAAAGCATGATCAACGGTCCACGTTGATTATGGATCCTAGAGTGACGAGTTTTCCTGCCTCTAATCACCCTGTGACTTCTCTGGATCCTATGGTCCTCGCGACTTTGCGAATTCTCCACGGAGAATTCCGACCACTCGTCTCCTCCTTGACAGCTTCTACGAAATAAACCAATGTTCCTTCGCTGGAACTTAACCTCTGCATGAAGATTCTGCTTCCTGCCTTCCTTTGAAGTATTTCAATCTCTGTCCTCCTTTGAAGTGTTCAAAGGTGCTATCCCTTCTGAGCTTTCTCTGGTAAATTCAAGCCTCAAAAGGACTCCTGCACGCACTCCTTGCGACAATCCTTCAAATACTTCTAAGTATTTGATTCCTTCGACTCTGTGCACCTTCTGCAACAACAGTCTTTCAACTCTCCCCTTGGTTGATAAGTCCTAGCTTTCAAGCAGCTTGCGCACACCTTGCACGAATTATGTGCTTCACTTGCACTTCTACTGGAATGAGAACAACGATATCCCTCCTGAGCTTTCAGAGATAAACTCCAAAACTTTGTCAACGCACTCCTTGCAAACACTACACTACACTCCTTGCAGGAATTTTTTCTCAGGAAGAGAAACAATTGAAACTCATTCTCTTTCTCTCTCAGACTTCAAATATTCAACATGAAATCATACATAAAACACAGCATAGCATCACAACAAATGCATAACAGAGATAATAAACAACTATCAACATACCAGTCAACATGTATACACAGAAAACATCATAACACCATGAAATCTTATTCAAAGCTTCATATATTAATTCAAAGCTCCTGTACATGGGTTCTTCTCTACGACTCTCTTCTCCCTTCTCTATGCTAATGATACAATTAACAATACAATGATACAAGAATGAGGGTGTCTATATCCGTTTTCCCTCCTACGCTCTAAAACTGTCTAATCTATCATTCAAACCTACCTACTTTCATTAATAGGGCTTAAATGCCTTAACTTTCTACAGATGAGAGAAATTGCTCAAGATTTGTTTACAACCTCCAAGATATAAATGCAAAGTATGCCTTCTAGCTATTACATTAACACCCGCTCCTTTAAACTTTCAAAACATGAAAAACATGAAAAACGTGTGTTGCGCTTTCCATCTTTCCTTCGCCTCCACGCTCGCTTGACTGCTTACGATGCTCTTGCATCATACTCCCTCGCTTGAAAATTTTCATGAACTCCTGTTCATGAGCTCTTGCACGGTCTGCCCATGCTTATGAATTTTTTCTTCATCTTCCCAACTGGCATCTTCAATTGGATGTCCCTTCCACTTGACCAAGTACTCAAAATACTTTTTTCTCCTGGTCCTTTTACTAACCTTCTTGTCAATTATTCTTTCCATCTGTGGCTTTTCAGCTACAGGCATTTGTTTGGTCCACTGAATTTATTTCTGTTCATCCTCTACTCCTGCTTCAGTTCTGTAAGGGTACAAATCTGAGATGTTGAATATCGGTGAAATTTCGATCCCATCGAGTAATTCAATCTCATATGCATTCGCCCCAAATTTCTTTATGACGTTGCATGGTCCAATCTTTTTCATTTTTAGTTTATTATATGTTCCCCTTGGGAACCTCTCCTTCCTCAGATGTGCAAGAATCAGATCACCAACTTCAAATTGAATTTCTCACCTGTGTTGATCTGCTCTATGTTTATACTCCTGGCTGGAACTCTGCAATCGCTCCTTGACTCGACTGTGAAGCTCCTTCATTGCTTCTGCAAAGTCCTTTGCACTAGCACTTCTGAATTCAGTTTGTTCAATATCTTTTAATTCAGAAACTCCCCTTGTCTACATTCCATATGCAATTTGGAATGGACTCTGCCCTGTGTTTCTATTGATGGAATCATTATAAGCAAATTCTGCCTGTGGCAGAATGTGATCCCACTGACTGTGGTGTTCAGTCACTAGGCTTCTCAGTAAATCTCCCAAGCTCCTGTTCACAACTTTTGTATGCCCATCCGTCTGAGGATGATATGTTGAGATAAAAGACAAACTTGTCCCTAGCTTCTTCCATAAAGTCCTCTTGAAATGTCCCACTAACTTGGTATCTCGATCTAAAACTATACTCCTTGGCAAGCCGTGAAGTCTGATGACTTCTTTGAAAAATAGGTTCGCAATATGAGTTGCGTCGTTGGTTTTCTGGCATGGTATGAAATGTTCCATCTTGGAAAATCTATCTACCACCACAAAGATTGAATCAAATCCTCTTTGTGTCCTTGGCAGTCCCAATATGAAATCCATGCTCACTGCATCCCACGACCTCTCAGGTATGGGTAATGGCTGGTACAACCCTGTGTTCTGCCTTTTCCCCTTTGTGTGCTGACAAATCCTACATCTGTCCACAAATTTCTTAACATCTGTCCTCATCCCTAGCCAAAAATATGTGCCATTCAACTTTGAGAATGTTTTTTCATGACTGAAATGTTCAGCCAATCCTCCACTGTGTTTTTCCTTCAATAGATTCTCCCTCATGGATCATTTTGGAATACATAACTGATTGCCCCTGAATAATAATTCGTCCTGGATCATATATTCGGTCCACTGGCTTCTGTCCATGAGAATTGGATTCTCAGACGCCTCATACGCTTCTTTAAAATCCGGGTCATCCTTATACATTTCTTTGAGGTTATCAAAACCCAAAGTTTTGACTCTAAATTCCTGCATCAGCAAACATTTCCTTCTCAAAGCATCAACAACTTTGTTAGCAATTCCAGAAATATGCTTAGTAACAAAAGTAAAATTCTGCATGAATTCAACCCATTTAACATGTTTTTGGTTTAGCTTCTCCTGTTGAGTCACGAATTGCAAAGCGTGATTATCATTGTACAAAACAAACTCTTTAGGAACCAAATAATGTCTCCATTTCTTCAGCGCTTGTATGACTGCATAAAATTCCTTGTCATATGTTGAGTATTTAATCTTTGGTTCATTTAGTTTCTCGCTGAAGTATGCAACTGACCTGTCATCTTGGCTAAAGACTGCTCCAATTGCAAATCCACTCGCGTCGCACTTGACCTGGAATGTCTTGCTAAAATCCGGCAAAACCAAAATTGGCTGCTCTGTGATCTTCTTCTTCAGCAGGTTGAAACTTTTCTCTACTTCCTCTGTGCAATGAAAAGATTTATGTCTTTTCTTCACCATATCCATCATCGGTGCGTTAATCCCACTGAAATTTCAGATGAATTTCTTATAGAAACTAGCTAAACCATGGAAGCTTCGAACTTCAAACACACCTTTCAGTGATGGCCAATTCTTAATTGCATCCACCTTTTCTGGATCCATCTTCAGCTCATTCGCAGAGATAACAAAACCCAAATAAATGAGTTATGTCCTCATAAATGATGATTTCTTCATATTAATCAGTAACTTCTCTTGTTGTAATCTCCTCATTACTACAACTAAATGCTTTAAGTGCTCTGCTTCTGTCTTGCTAAAAATCAATATATCGTCAAGATATACAATGACAAATTTCCCAATGAAATCCTTTAGGACTTCATTCATCAATATCATGAAAGTATTGGGTGCATTTGTTAAGACAAATGGCATGACAAGCCATTCATAAATCCCCTCATTCGTCTTGAATGTTGTCTTCCATTCATCACCTTCTCTCATACGAATTTGATGATATCTGCTTTTCAAATCAATCTTTGAAAAAAACTTTGCTCCATTCAAGCAATCCATCAAATCGTCCATCCTTGGAAATGGAAACCTGTATCTAATGGTAATCTTATTGATTGCTCTTGAGTATGTACACATCCTCTAGTCTCCATCTTTCTTTGGGCTGAGCACTGTTGGAACAACACATGGACTCAAGCTTTCTCGAATCAATCCGTTGTCCATTAAATCATGGACCTACCTCTTAACTTCCTCATTCTCCTGCGACGTCAACCTGTAAGCTGCTTTTTTTGGTAAACTAGCTCTAGGTATAAGATCAATGTGATGGCTTATACTCTTGATCGGTGGCAATGAACAAGGTAGTTCGTCCACTACTGTATCAGCGAACTCTTCCAACAACTTCTAGATTTCCTCAGGTAAATCATCCACTCTTGTACTGGTTAAAACAATTCTAGGCTTCCTGACCACAATAAATTGTGTGTCTTCCTTCTTCTTAACCTCATTAAGAAGTTCCTTCCCACTCATGAGAAGTACAGTGTTGCTCATCTCTGGTTTCACTTCTTTATCCTTAATCGGCAACAACATGTGAGTTCTCCCATTCTTCTCCAGGGTGTATGTGTTCTTTCTCCCATCATGAATTACATTTCTATCATATTGCCATGGTCTACCCAGCAATAAATGACAAACATCCATGGGAATGACATCAAATAATATTTCATCCTTATATCCTCCTATTTTAAATTCAACTAAACATTGTTTAGTGACATTTACTTGATGTCCTTTTTGTAGCCATGAAACTCTGTATGGGCTTGGATGTACAATAGTCTCTAGCTCCAACTTTTCTACCATCTTTGTAGAAACGAGATTGTCTGTGCTACCACTGTCTACGATGACTTTGCATACCCTGTCTTTGGTCTTGCAAGCAGTCTGAAACAGACTGTTCCTTTGGGCTGGGTTCTCTGCCTCCTTCTCTGGCGTTAAGATAACTTTCCTCATCATTAAAGATCTTCCACCCTTAGCATCTTCTGCCTCAACATTCTGTCCTTGTGCTTTGGAAATGTGAGTTTCACCACCTTCTTTCTTCCTATCTGGACACTCATAAGATTTATGTCCGTTTTTCCCACAAACAAAACATTTCACTTCACCGCCTCTGCCTCTTCCTCTTCCTCTGGTACGACGAAAATTATTCCTATCAGCATACTGCCCTCTTTGTGAGCTTCCTCCTCTCTCATATTGAGGTTGAGGTTTCTTTCCCTCTTCTTTAGGCTTCTGAGTCCTGTCTTGAGAAATCGTTTTGCCTTTGGCTTGACTTCTACCTCGGCCTCTTTGACCTTGCTTTCGGCTCAGCTTCTCTTCAGCTTTCAGAAACATCTGATAAGCATCCTCCACATTCTGAAGGATCATCATGCTCATCTCATATTGAATGTCATATCGCAAACCATTCATGTATCTGGAAACCTTCTCATCATCTCTTTCCCGATGACCTGCTCTAATGTTTATCTTGTAGAACTCTTCAGTGTATTCTTTCACTAACATCATATTTTGTCTCAAATTATGCATCCTTCGAAACAGAGAGATTTGATAATCCTTGGGTATGAATTTGGCTTTCATCTTCGCAACCATTCTATCCCAACTCTTGATTTTATGCTTGCCTTTGCAGTGTCTGTCAGCCTGCAGTTCATCCCACCATAATGTTGCATTCCCTTTAAGTCTTGTGACAACATGTTTGACCTTCTTGTCCTCCTCGACATCCTCATAGTCGAATTACTTATCCAGAGCCCTAATTCAGTCTAGAATCTCTTCAACATCCAGGTTTCCCTCATACATGGGAATCTCCATTTTTTCCCTAGCACCTATCCTTGCAACAACCCTGAATAGGTGTTCATCTGCAGCATCTTTGACTGCAACTTCTTCTCCTTCATGTCCAGCTTCATTTTCACTTTCAACTTCACTGATATCCCCAACGTCAACTGTGCGCCTCTGTGTTGTCTCCATGGCATCAAGCCTAGCATGTAGTTCGTGCATTTCTCTTTCCACTGTTGGATCAGGCATTGGCATGAGCCTATCTCTTCTTCTCGGCGGCATGGCTAAGAAATGCTTCTCTTTTCTCTACTACAGAAAACAAAGAACTTTTTCTGTGCTCTGATACCACTTGACTGACGCAGACCCCCGAACCCTCAGGTTGAGATCCGCTCACAGGATCGTTCAAATCTCCTTGAGCCGAAGTGGCTCTTTCAGATCCCCATCGGAACCTTCAATGAATCAGTCCACAGGTCCTTCTGAAACCCCCTTATGTGAACAGGCACAAGGTACGAGCTTCACCTCCACACGACCACAACTGGCCCTGGCCCGAGCGTCTTTCGCAACTTGTAATCTCGCAAATTGAAGCATTGAGCTCTCATGCTCTTTTCCTACGAAATCCCGAGATGCGATAGGAAACTATGGGTTGACCCCTCGATGTGTGAGTACACGCCACCTGTCACCCTTGCGGTACCCACCTAACAAATGTTCCACGCATTCACACGAGCTCTCGGCTCTCGCCACTTTGCAACTCCTACAGTTGAAACTGAATCCTTCATTTTCCAACACCCGAAGTGTCAAAATCCCAAAACTCCATGCCAATTCCTGTCGCAACTCGTAACTTTGGGACTTTCGTTTCATTGCGCTCAACTCCTTATCATCAGGAAGCCCCGAAATGTTGAAATGATATGAAGGCTTGTGCAAATCACGATCAATGGTCCACGTTGATTCTAGATCCTAGAGTGATGAGTTCGCCTGCCTCTAATCACCCTGCGACTTCGCGAATTCTCCATGGAGAATTTCGACCACTCATCTCCTCCTTAACAGCTTCTACGAAATAAACCAATGTTCCTTTGCTGGAACTTAACCTCTACACGAAGATTCCGCTTCCTGCCTTCCTTCAAAGTATTTCAATCTTCGTCCTCCTTTGAAGTGTTCAAAGGTGCTATCCCTTATGAGCTTTCTCTAGTAAATTCAAGCCTCAAAAGGACTCCTACGCACACTCCTTGTGGAAATCCTTCAAATACTTCTAAGTATTTGATTCCTTCGACTCTGTGCACCTTCTGCAACAACAGTCTTTCAACTCTCCCCTTGGTTGATAAGTCCTAGCTTTCAACCAGCCTGCGCACACCTTGCACGGCTTTTGTGCTTCACTTTCACTTCTATTGGAATGGGAACAATGGTCTCCCTCCTGAGCTTTCAAAGATAAACTCTGAAACTTTGTCAACGCACTCCTTGCGGACACTTCACTACACTCCTTGCAGGAATTTTTTCTCAGGAAGAGAAACCATTGAAACTCATTCTTTTTCTCTCTTAGACTTCAAACATTCAATATGAAATCATACATAAAACACAGCATAGCATCACAACAAATGCATAACAGAGAGAATAAACAACTATCAGCATACCAGTCAGCATGTATACACAGAAAACATCATAACACCATGAAATCTGATTCAAAGCTTCATATATTAATTCAAAGCTCCTGTACATGGGTTCTTCTCTACAACTCTCTACTACAACTCTCTTATCCCTTCTCTATGCTAATGATACAATTAACAATACAATGATACAATAATTAGGGTGTCTATATCCGTTTTCCCTCCTACGCTCTAAATTGTCTAATCTATCATTCAAACCTACCTACGTTCATTAATAGGGCATAAATTCCTTAACTTTCTATAGATGAGAGAAATCGCTCAAGATATGTTCACAACCTCCAAGATATAAATGCAAAGTACGCCTTCTAGCTATTACATTAACACCCACTCCTTTAAACTTTCAAAACATTTCAAAACGTGAAAAATGCGTGTTGCACTTTCCAACTGTCCTTCACCTCTACCCTCGCTTGACTGCTTACGATGCTCCTGCATCATATATCATTATCTATAATATACAACCTATAATATTATTTTTACATAATACACTATACTATATAGTTTTCTCTCTTTAGTCTTTAGTTTTGTGTTCTATGTAGCGTAGGGTTTTTTATAATGCACTCTTAGGGTTTAGAATTTAAATCGACATTTCTGGATTGATCTATTCCTGCATATTTTTGGTATTTATAGCTCAGTTATGATGCTCTCATCACTGACTAATTGTCATGAAGATGAATCTAGGTAATAATTCGAAATTTCGATCAAAATGAACTCCACTGTGGATAATCCAGAAGAAACCATCTCTGAAAAATCACACCATGGAAACCTAAAAACAGTGTTGAGGATTGATAATGGAGAATATTTTTGTGGGAAAGATTTTGAACAATTTTGAAAACAGTGCAAAATAGAACAGAAAAATGCAACTCCATACACACCTCAATGAAATGAAGTGGCATAAAGGATGAATAGGACACTAATGGAAAAGGAAAGAAGCATGATCAGTGGTGCGTGCATAGAGCATAAATTGTGTGCAAAGACAACAAATATTGCATGTTATATAGTCAATCAATCACCTACATCAACACTAGTTGATAAGACTCCTCATGAGGCAAGGACTAGTAAGACACCCTCTCTTGTACATCTTAGAATTTTTTGTAGTAATTATTATGTCCATGTACAAAAGGAGAAAAGGAGAAAGTTGGACAATAAAGCAAAGAAATGTATCTTCATTCGTTATAAAGATGGAGTAAAAGGCTACAAAGTTTGGAATCCAATGATGAGGAAGACTATTTATACTCATGATGTGATCTTTATAGAAGTTAAAAGTACTCCCAAACTTATATATGAACCAAGAGAAGGAGAACAATAGAAAATAGAGTTTGAGATGGAGAATGGAGAATCTAACCCAATAGATGAAGATGAGTTAAATGAATTAGGTGAAGAGGACAAACCTCGATCTTGAGGAGATTTTTTCTATTAAGAAGGAAAACAAAAAGGTATATTCCACTTGATTTTCACTCTTCCTTTGTTTTATTTTCTATTAAGGATGATCTTGGAACTGTTAAAGATGCAGTTGACTCTGAGGAGGGTAAACTCTAGAAGAATACCATGATTGAAGAAATGGAATCCTTTGACAAAAATGAGGCATGGGGCTTGGTCAATTTTCTTGATGGATGAAAACATGTTGGTAGCAAATGGGTGTTCAAGAAAAATCTCAATGTAGAAGGAAATGAGGGGAAATACAAGGCTTTCTTAGTAGAAAAAAGATATTCTCAGGTGGAGGGGTTTGACTTTGGTGAGGTTTTCTCTCCCATTGCAAAATTGACTTCCATTATATTTCTATTGTCTCTTTCTATAACGTTTGATCTTGAAGTACAACGAATGGATGTAAATACAACATTCCTACATGGGGACCTACAAGAAGAAATGTGCATGAAACAATCTAAAATGTTCATAATGAATGGTAACAAGGAGATCATTTTCAAGCTAAAAAATTCCCTATATGACCTAAAGAAATCCCCAATAATGTGGTATCAAAAGTTTTATATTTACATACTAGCACCAGGATTTGCGAGAAGTAATGTTGATCACTATGTGTATTCCAAGCAGGTTGGTGATCACTTTATTTATGTAGTATTGTATGTTGATGATGTGTTGTTAATTCAAAAAAACAAGAAGATCAAGTCTTAGCTATCATTTAAGTTTGACATGAAGGATCTTGGTGATGCAAACTTTATTTTGGGCATGGAGATTAAAAGAGATTGTGCAAATATGAAACTTTGGTTAAACTAGAGAAAGTATGTTGAGATAATTTTGAAAATATTTAATATGCAAGAATCTAATGGTCAAGGTTCATATTTCTATAGGTGCAAATTTATTTGCAGAATAGTTTCCCAAGACATAGGAAGTGGTAGAGGACATGCCCCATGTTCCATATGCCAATGTTGTTGGTAGTTTGATGCAATGTATGGTTTATACTAGACCATACATTGTCCATCAATGGAATTTTTGAGCAGATATTTGTCAAAACCATAGAAGGAGCACTATATTGTTGTAAAGAGGGGTCTTTAGGTATTTTCTTGGAACTACGAATTATGCAATTTGTTACCATGGAAGCCCTGGACTAGATGGAGTGATAGATGTACAGGGCTTTGTTGATACAGACTAGGCTAGAGATATTAACCATAGAAGATTTACAAGTGGTTAAGTGTTTAACCTATTTGGAGGATAAATCAACGGGATGAGCAAGAGACAACTTGTGTTTTCAATGTCAACTATAAAAGTTGAATATGTGGTAGCCACTCGTGCAAATAATGAAGATGTATGGTTGCAGAGATTGTGTTCGAGTATTGGGTTTGTACATCAAGTTGTAAGGTTAGATTGCAATAGTTAGAGAGAAATGTTTCTGGCAAAGAACCCTTCTTATCATTCTAAGACAAAGCATATTGATATGTACTACGATTTCATGAGAGACATGGTTGAAGACAAGAAGGTGTTGTTGGAGAAGGCTGACACCTTGAAGAATGTTGTAGACTCATTGACGAAGTCTATTAGTACTGACAAGTTCTCTTGGTGTAAAGAAGCAATGGGAATTTATTCCTTGAACCCATGACCTTATAAAACCTAGGCACCCTATTTTGCAAAGAAAACAATTGGAAGAATGTTGGAGATGTGTTATATTCTTTTCCTATGGATTGTGCCAGGTGAAAATCCAATAACCACACTAGTTGGTGGGGGGGAATTAGCCCCCTAATTAAGTGGATTGGTTTATGGGGTGATAGCCTCAACTCATTAAGGTTTGGGGTAGTGCCTCAAATTTGTTTCCTTGGGGGTCTATTTTTGGTCCATTTTTTACCTATTTTTGTGTTTTCAGTTGACAATGGCTTTTCAACCCATTGTAATCTAATCTCTATTAAAGGGTTAGGATTTTCATATAATTTGGGTTAATGGATTAGGGTTTTGGATGTTGAAAAATACCTAAATATTTTATTGTGAATGGCCAAGTTAAATATAATGAAGAAAATAGAGGTGCGGCTTTAAGTTAGGTTGGTTTTCATGGTTAAGGGTTTCTAGTGTAAATCTCTATGTACTATGTGTAACACACCCAACCCCCTAAGTACCTTTTAAGGGATGGGGTATTAAATTTTTTCTTCTTTCTAGACATCTTGAGGCCTATTCTCGAGGGAACCAATGTCTCATTCTCATCAAGAACTTTCCAATGACTGTAAGTATGCCCAAATTCGATCTCAAGGTCAAAATTTATGGCCCTCCAAAGTTCTCGACCCTCATTGGCCAACTTCCACCTCATTGTCACATGGCATATACGTGGTCGTCTAATCCTCATACCACCCAGTGTGACATTGTCATGGTTCTGACGTGGTGCTTTCCATATGGCTCACCGACCCATAGTTCTGACCCCTCGTAACCTCTCATTGTCGTTTTTGGGAATTTCACTCCCATGGGTTGCAAATACCCCCAACTAATATTTTTGACAATGCACGGTTAATCGAACCCCTACCTAGATCTAACGGTTCACAAGTCACTCATCCAATGGCTCTAAGTGAGTCAGATACTCCAACTTCCATGGGGGTTAACACCCCTCCCACCTGACGTCCTTGATCTGATGGTCCTCACGTTGTTCATCCAGCGGCTCTGGTTGGGTCGACGATGCTAACATGTGAAACAATTACCACTCACCCCATCTCATTGATAAACCTAATGGTGGGGCCCATGATAGATCAACAGTTTAGACTAAGTCTTCACCCTGCGCCGACCAACAGTCCATATCTTTCAGCCCATGGATCAGATGGTTAACAATTGAAGGTGGCCATACAATGTTATGTACCAAACAAGGGCACACCCTTGACCTTACGACAAACCAAGTGTCGAAACTTGTCATCCTAGGAACACTCTGGTTGCCTTGTTAGCATGCCATGTCATTCATCAGATCATCACATCCTCTCATATCTTAGGTGGGACCTATGACAGATTGATGACTATCATCGTGCCTCACCACTCATCGATCAACGGTATGGATTATCTCTTCAGAGTCCTACCCATTCATGGTATTTTCATTTCGATGAACCAAACTACTATGAAGGACTCACTATGATGGACAACATAGGTTTGGTTCGTGTTCCTCCAATCAACGACTGATATCGAAGGAAATGCCTTAAATGCCTTTCCACCCAAATGGGCCTACTCTCATCACAACAACCAATCAATTATCGACATGCGTCATCCCTTAGGAAACATTAACTGCCACTTGTCCTGACACATGGACCTGCCATTGCCTTCCACCTAGGGGGACATGTGGCATTAAGAACTCAACACGAGGTTCTATCTCAAGAATCCTGAGTCACCTTGACATGTGGCACAATCTAGTTGGATACATGGCACCATCGCCACCTGACATGTGTCATTCATCTTCCCACAGATTCTCTCTTGTAGGTGCCAAGTCATCATGACACGTGGCACAACCCTTGTTTAACACGTGGCACCATCCATGTCACCCTCTTAAGCCCTTTGGTAGGAAATGAATGGTATATATCTCCTTTTGGAGTTCCTCCGATCATGACATATCAACGGTCTAGATCTCATCTCATAGTTCCTCCGTTTACGAAAATATTATATATATTTTTATAACCTTATAATATTCAAACCATCATACTTAGAACTCTTCGAAGTGGTACTACAAACACTTCAGAGCTTTACTCCGAACTCTCCAGAGTCAACTCCAATTTTTTTTTGAAATGTGCATTCATGTATTATATATATATTAATATTATGTCAATTCAGGCCATCACCCCGAGGTCTTTTCACTTGAAACTTGTGTTCCCTTCTCATTACTCCGACCACCAATCATGAAAGTGTAGATTTTAATATTATTAAATATATGTGGGACCTTATATTACCCAGGATTTTGAACTCCAAACATTCACTCCTCTCTCGTCACTATAATGGATTTGGACTTCGTTCAAATGTTACCTTCCATTTACTCTGAATGTCAACTCTGACCAACTCTTTTTTCAATGGATTTTTCCTTGATATAATGACAACTAAATCCAATGGTGGTAGATCTTCTAGCTCCATGCTCCAATGGATTGACGGCTCTGGTCGGTTCAAAGTCTCATCCCGACCTAACCATGGAATACTCTGACTCACGGTAGATATCTATCCACCTACAAATCCAATGGTTGATGATTAAGGAGACATTCCAAAGGCCTTAGCCCAAATAGGGCCCCATCTTCGACCCTTTGAAAAATTCAGTACCAATGCATATTATCCTTAAATATGTGTTAGTCGCCATGCCAACATTATTGTCACTTTGAATACCAAGTCTAACTAACAGTCGAGATCATCTCACCACTCAATCCTTCGATAGAACAATGGCTATCATTGACTCAGAATACAACCTATCCATTCATCATAATATACTCTGATGAAGGGTCAGGATCTATTCGCTATGTCGATCCAACGACTGTGATTCCTTCAAGCTCAAAACATGAGTTGTCTCTGGCATAACAATCTCGTTTGGGACTTAGTAAATTTCACTAAGGTTTATTGAGTCTCTTCCAAGGCTTAATGATTTTTCCAGATCTCTTTCATTGGCCGAGGAACAACATTTCCTATGCAAGGTTCCTCTGTTACATCCTATCTCGGAAGGTTCATTTGTTGCAGGGATCCCAACGTTGCGTTAAACATACACATACATTTGCGTAAATATAAAAGGTCCCCAAAGAATATATAATAGGCAGGGACATGGGTTCATCTCTCAACTTAAACATAACAGTGATTTGAGTTATTTTCATACTCAAACGACTATGTACCCTTCCATATTTACACATTACACAAGATTATCACAGGAAAATACTCACAACTATTTTACTATAGACATAAAATATCTGAAATCAAGAAAACAAGACTTCCCATGCATGGATATATTCCATACAAACAAAGCCATCTCAATAAATACACAATCAAGCTCATAAGGTAGGTATTCATATCCATAATCACCATACTGACCATTCAACCATATATATTTCCCAAACAATACATAGAGATAACTAAGTTACTTATCTAAAATTTAGAAGATGTTGGAAACAACTAAAGGGTGTGTCACTCTCCACCCAACCATAGGAAAATTTACACCAGTCACCAATACATTCATCCACCCCATGAGCCAAGGTATGATGCCATGAGAGGATATCTAGTTTTTCAACAAGTTTCTAGGGAGCATATCTTCCTTCTACCCTTCTATTTCTTGTCCCTTGAACCAAGAATTTATTCCTTCCCTTCTCCAGTGCTCAAGATTCCCTCAACCATCTGTCTCTCTATGTTGGCCCTCGACCAAGTTTTGAGAATCCTTGGTCATGTTTAACCTATTTTTGGGACTTCGACAGCCTGTCAAAGGTGGAGTGCAAGACGAAGCAGAGATCGCGGGATATCAGCCCCTTTTTAGGGATTTTTGGGTTTTTGGGCTTATGTAATGGGTATGTGAATGTCGGCCCATGGGTTTACCCATGTTTAGGCCCAATTTTGTAAATATATAAATAGAAATCTAGGCGATGTAAGAAGTACTGATGGCTAAGTGCAGCTAGTACTAGATATGTGCAAGAAGACGTGATTAAGACTTGCAGAGATAAGTGCAAGTCATCTGTAGTGCTTTGTGCCCAGACTATGTAAGGTTCTGTGCCTAGATCTACTTGGGGAATGAGGATTTGACGAAGTGCATGCAGATCTCTTGTCCTATGCGGAGTAGGGTTCTGATGCTTTATGCCTATAAGAATCTTGACAGAAGATAATAAAGAGAAGAAGAGTTGGTGGATGTAGCCCCAGGGTGGGGGTGAACCACGTACATCTTGTGTTATGGTTTCTTTGTGTAATGTATTGATGTGTTTATGTGTTTACTTGTTTAGATTATTTGATATAGATGAATGATAGGTAGATCTGTTGATGGTATGTGCTTAATAATATGGATGAATGCTAGATCTAACCTATGTGGATGTGCTTAGTGCTTGAATATACTAGATATGGTTGAATACTGCGATGCTCTATAATTAGGGTTTTGTCTGCAAAGTAGATACTGGTTTAATACTGACGAACTACAATTGCTAAGTTCTCTGTTAAGGTGTTATAATCATAGATCTGTGTGCCAGCTAAGGTTGCATACATCTGAGTCTTGCAACCACCCCTGCCTCTACCTCGGGTGAGACTTCATCTGCTTTGCAAGTGTTTCTGAAAGGGCCGATAGTTAGTGTTTTATTGGTGTGTTGTTGTAGTGTTGAACCCTAGGTCTGCCCCTATGCCAACAAATGGTTACGTTGTCGGGACCTGAAACTGTGATTGCTGAGAACTGAGGAAAAAGGAGCTTTGTGCGAAGATCTGACCTAAAAATGTGAAGCTCTATGCGTAGATCTGTTTCTTTAGTGTGCAGTACTCTACTTGACTTGTGAAGCTCTGTGCTAAGAAAAGAAGTTTGATCTGAAGAGAAGAGGTAAGATCTGAAATCTTTGTGCTTTGTTAAAGGTAATATAAGTGGAAATTTTTGTTTCAAAAGTATGGATCTAGGTATATTTGATAAATTTTGTCCTAGCCTGAAAAGTAGGGCACAGATAGATGAAAGAAGATTCGATATTAGTAGATCTGGTAAAAATAGTGAAAGATATGTTATTCCTATGCATAGAGAGAAGTTTTGGACTAACAAATGGATGCAGGGCCCTAGAAATAATTTTTTGTAGGTTAGCTACTATGATCCTAGTGCGCAGTACAAGAAAGGCTAGGGATCATTTAAGAGAAAGATAGGATTAACTATTTGTTACAATTGCCAAAGACCGGGACATATTGCTAAGGAATTCCCTGGTAGAAGACCTAATGGTCTTTGTTGTAAAGCTATGGACCATGAAGTTTTAGATTTCCCTAGAATGATTGCTAAGCTTGAAAGAATGAATATGAGACAAGAAGACCATGAGAGAGGTCAAGAAACTAAGACCATGGAAGAAGCCCAGAAAGAATCATAGACTATATTGCTGCAAATAAAAGAAACCCTGAATGACCACCAAAATATCAACTTATTAGAGGTCTTCAAATAAAAAGAGTACATAAAAGAAATAATATGAGACTTTGACGTTGACTGTGTTCTGGATGAATAAACAGAGGTGAATATTATGACAAAAAGAACTTGGGAAACTTTAGGAAACCCTGTTATGATTCCTTCATTGGGAGGAATAAGATTATTCAGAGTAAATCTGATAACCCTATGTGGAAGACTTACCCAGACATCTATGAGTGCTCATGGAACTTGATGCAGGAGCATCTCTCCACGTCATCCAGCCAGCTGCATCAAGCGCACGCATTCAAAGCTAAAGAGAGGCGCAGTCCTCATTTAAAATCTGAATTGAATGTAATTAAATGTTTATGCTGGTGAGCTGTGAAGTTGTGCCTTTGTGCAGGCATTAGGTAGATGGGCCTTTAATGTTTGTATGGCTGAGATCTAGATCCAGATGCTGGACTAGACAACCCATTCAATGTAATTGAATAGGGTAGGTAGATTGGAGGGAAGAGCTCTAAGAGCCCCCTCAGGTAAAAGAGATTTCGGATCTCATTTTGGAAAAGAAGGTAGAGGTGGAGAAGAGTGATGATCTGTGAGTAGAGCAGAAGAGAGAAGAGGCAAGACCTTGTTACAGGTCGTGCTCAAGAACACCTTGTAAATACAGGCATTTGCCATTTAATATAAAAAGAGCAGTTTTTCCTGCATGTATTCTGTGTGTTGAATGAATGTTTGTGAGCGTTCTTATATGTTGTAGATGTATACTGTAGGTTTGCATTTGCAGGAGTGTGTCTGATTTCAGGTGAAGGTCTTTGAGGCTTCACACCAGGAGGGTGTGACAGAACACTGTGGGTTCTGATAGCCGTGCATAGATGTTGCACTTCTAAATACTGGGGGTTCAGACAAAGACATGCTGCGGCACAAGAAATGGAGTCAACAACTCAGGGGAAGACCTCAAGGTTGCTTAATACCTTGGAGGCAAGGCTGTGTATGAGAACACAGTTGTAGACAGAAGATCTGAGGAGTTCTGTAGAGATCTGCCAAGTGGGCATTGAGCATATGCACAGTGGTGCATTAAGAAGAACTCTGCTATGAGTTCTTAAGAAGAACCAGAATCACTGAGGATTCTGAGAGATTTTCCAGGTGGGCATTGAGCAGGTGCATAGGTGCACGAAAGGAGACAGGACTACTGGAAGTTCTGGAAAGATACTCTGCCAGGAGGGCATTGAGACATTGTGCAGACAGGCACAGAAAGAAGAGAACTCTTTGAGTTCTGTGATTTGAAGAAGAATCCACTGAGGGATCTACACAGGGTTGCTGAACACCCTGCAAACTCAGCAAGAGGTGGCTTGAGCAGAGAGGATAGCCAGGAGGGCATCCAAACATTCTCCATATAAGGGAGAAGGAAGAAGGATAAAATCTCTTAGGGGTCTGAGCGGTTGAGAAGCTCAGGAGAGATAGCACTGTGTGTACATAAAGACTCTGCAGAGGCGCAGAAGTCTAAGAATCCCTTGGGGATTCAAGGAGTAAAAGCTCAGGAGGAACAGCGTTATTGAGAACGCAAGCGAGGACTCAAATTCATGGAGCTCTCAGAGAAAGGGAACAAATATTGAGGCCTTTGGCTTTTGGAATTCTCCCAAGGCTGGGAAGTAAGTGTGAAAGATCAGGAGGGAGCACAGCAGCCGTCAGATTGACGGGAGGAAGAAATATGGACCGTTGGTTTCTATGTCCAGGGAGCATCAGGAGAAGCACACAGAAGGGGAGATTGTGGACCGTCAGATGTTCA
This sequence comes from Picea glauca, assembly GCA_000966675.3. Classification (NCBI taxonomy): domain Eukaryota; kingdom Viridiplantae; phylum Streptophyta; class Pinopsida; order Pinales; family Pinaceae; genus Picea; species Picea glauca. The sequence goes on along the minus strand of JZKD02S2391927.1, from coordinate 239,152 downwards.
CATAGATACCCGTCAGCTGTTGGATCGGACGGAAGGTTCATGGGGTTTAACCCTTCTCACGCCAGGTAGAAGTCCCGACAGGCATCGGGATATCGGTGTTCATGAAATCGAGAATTTTCATGGTAAAAGTCCCAGGAAAAATCTGGACCGTCCATTAGTGGGGACACGTGGCGAAGATCGAGTGACCCGTCGGTATATCGGCTACCAGGGTTTTGAGTTGACAGAGGATTTCTATCATCAGAGCATCGAAAACTTCGAAACATCGAGATTGGATCAGGGTCGTCCATCAGTTGGGGACACGTGGCGGAGATCCAGATGATCGAGAGAAGTCCCGATAGAAAAGTCAAACCGGAGCATTGGAGTTCGGCATTTCGCGAGTCCTGAAGACGAGGCACTTGGGACATCAGAAGTCACAAAATCGCGAAATGGATGTGGACCGTCCATCTTGAAGGGGTGTGTGGTAGCGAGCGAGGCCTCCAGGAAAAGTCCCGATAGGAGAGCCACATCGGGAAATCGCGAATCGGGATATCGGGAATCCTGTGGACAAAGTGTTTATGCATTTCGACATTGCGATGTCCAAAACCCCCATAGGAGACAGGGCTTTGGTCACAAAGATAGTGGTCATATGAGCCAAGAGCTTAACCAGGAGAGCTAACGCGTAAAGCTAGGGAAAAGTCCCGATAGGAGAGCCACATCGAGAGATCGGCAAATCGGTGATCGGGAGATCGCAGGGACAGAGGTTCGTGACATCGAGGATCTCGAAACCCCAAATACCGATAAGGAGATAAGACTGTGGTCTTACGAGGACTAGTCATATGGACTAGAGAGCCTAGCCAGGAGGGGCTAAGGCAGCAGAGGAGAGCATCGACAAATTGGAGGTCGGGAGTTTGAAAGGACAGGAACTCTTGACATCGAAAAATAAGAAACCCCGAAACCCGAGACTGAGTCGGGGGAAAAGTCACAGGCGCGTGCAGAGGCCGTGAAAGGGAGAAAGAAGGACCTGTGGATCGGGTTTTCATCAGAGATTCTAGCAGGGAATCAGAAGAGCTAATTCGGCTCGCATGAGGAATTGAACGATCCTGTGAGTAGGAGAGCACGAGGGTGTGGTCGCGACTCGTCTGCAACAAAACTTCAACAGAGGAAGACTTTGAGGTTGTTAAATTTATTGGGAACAATGCCCCATTTGCTATATTACTAGGAAAACCTTGGATTGGAAGGGATCAGGCCAGAAGGAAAGATGAAGAAGTCTTAGAGTAGAAGAAGTAAGAATTGAAATATTTCATGACTAGGAGGATCGCACACTTGATTGAAGAACAAGAGAATAGATTGTAAGTTTTAAACTTGTGAAGTAAAGCAATGCATATAGATTCTTAAGAAAAACAAAATTTAATCAATGGCTCATACACGGAGTACACGGAGATTTTATATCAGAAACCCTCAACTAGGAAAACCTTTCTTATATTCATTATATTGAATTTCACCATTCACCATACAATATATACAATGTTTTTAGGTATTCCATAGATACCAAAACCCTAATCCCTTAATTTGGGATTAATTTAGAAAACCGCTAAAAATAGCAAAAAACGCCCAAAAACAAATTTCGGGGCATACCTGCCCCCCCCTGGGACCCCCCTAGGAAAGCGCCCAGTGCACATGACACATGGAGAACTACTAGAGGGATTGTCAGACGCAATTGTTGAATCTAATGCGCCCACACACACACACACATGCAAAGACTATAACACATACCCAACATTTTCCCACTTGTTGTTTTATTTCCATCCAGGGGTACATGGGATTATATAGTCAACAATCCAGGGCAGCAATGCCCATTGTTACTCTACAACAGGAGAACTTTTCTGTGCTCACAAACTTTGTTAATGAATCTGCAACATTCTTCAAAGTGTCAACCTTTTCTAGAAACACCTTATTTTCCTCAACCATGTCTCTCACAAAGTGATACTGAACAACAATATGCTTTGTCTTCGAATGATAAGTTGGGTTCTTTGCCAGGAAGATTGCACTCTGACTGTCACAATATAATCTCACTGCTTGTTGTACCAACCCAATACTTGAACACAATCTTTGTAACCATACTGCTTCCTTGCTTGCATGAGTGGCTGCCATGTATTCAGCTTTTGTAGTTGAGAGTGCCACTACAGCCTGTCTTTTGCTCATCCAACTGATTGCTCCTCCAAATAGGTTAAACACATACCCACTTGTAGATATTCTGCAATCTAGATCTCCAACCCAGTCTACATCAACAAATCCATGTATGTCCACCACTCTGTCCAATCCTAGTCTTCCTTGGTAGCACAATCCATATCTGGTAGTGCCACGAAGATACCTGAAGACCCTCTTTACTGTTGTCCAATGATCCTTCCCTAGTTTTGACATATACCTGCTCACAACTCCCACTACATGTGAAATTTTCACTCTAGTACAAACCATTTCATACATCAAACTGCCAACTGCACTGGCATATGGAACATGGGACATGTCCTCTTCTTCTTCTTGTGTCTTGGGACATTGATCTGCAGATAACTTTACACCTATAGGAATAGGAACCTTGACCAGTTTACTTCCATGCATATTAAACCTCTGCAATATCATCTCAACATATTTTCTATGATTCAACCAGAGTTTCCTATTTGCACAATCTCTTTTAATCTCCATTCCCAGGATGAAGTTAGCAGCACCACGATCCTTCATGTCAAATTTGGAGGATAGCTGCAATTTCACCTCCTTGATAACATCCATTTTATTTCCTACCAACAACATGTAATCAACATACAACATTACATAAATGAAGTGATTACCAACCTGCTTGGAATATACATGGTGGTCAACCCTGCTTCTTACGAATCCCAATCCAAGGATGTATGTGTCAAACTTTTGGTACCACATCCTAGGTTATTGCTTCAGTCCATATAGTGACTTCTTTAGCTTACATACCAGCTCTTTCTTTCCCTTCACTACAAAGCCTTCTAGCTCCTTCATGTAGATTTCTTCTTCCAAATCCCCATGTAGGAATGTTGTCTTCACATCCATCTGTTCCACTTCAAGGTCAAAAGCAACAGCAATAGATAAAAGAAATCTAATAGAAGTTAACTTAGCAACAGGAGAAAAAATCTCACCAAAGTCAATTCCCTCTACCTAGGAATAACCTTTCGCTACTAACCGAGCTTTGTATTTCTCCACTTTACCTTGTGCATTAAACTTCTTCTTAAACAACCATTTTCTACCAACAGATTTTCTTCCAGCTAGAAATTTAACTATATCCCATTCCTCATTCTTATCCAAGGCATCCATTTCTTCAACCATGGCCTTCTTCCAGAGTTTACTATCCTCTGAATTCACTACTTCCCTGACAGTTCTAGGATCATCATCAGTAATAGATAAAGCAAAATTGGAACGGGAATTAGGTGGACTATACCTTTTTTGTTTCCTTTTATCTCTCACTGATCTCCTCAATAATGGGGTATGAGGTTCTTCTTCTACTTCCTCTTCTTCAGATGATTCAGATTTTTCATTATCCAACTCAAGCTCTATTTTATCAGGTTCGTCTTGCGTTGGTAGGAATTCCTGTTTGGACACATCTTTTACCTCTCTGAAAACAACATCTCGAATGTAAACAGTCTTCTTGGTTTCTAGGTTTTAAAGATTATAACCTTTCACACCATCTTTATAACCAATAAAGATACACTTTTTAGCCTTTTTATCCAGCTTACTCTTATTTTCCTTTGGAACATGTACATAAGCATCACAACCAAA
>JZKD02S2391927.1:219511-234419 GCA_000966675.3 Picea glauca | reverse complement strand
AACCTTCTTAGACTTGCAATCTTTCTTATAATTCCCTGTTTTACCACACTTCCAACATTTCCTCAAAGATTTTCCTGGAGACTTAGATCTACTTGTAGATTTAGGTCTCCCCCCCGAAGTCTTACCAGGATTCATGTCTTGGGTACGAACTCTTACAAATAAAGCATATGTGCTATGGCCATCCATGCTTTTCTGCCTCATCTCTTCAAATAACAAGGATGAAACTACATCCTCATACTTCAATGTAGATTGAGTGGTACTACCAATTGCTACAACTAGATTATCCCAAGAGTCTAGCAAAGAACATAACAAAGTAATACACTTATCTTCTTCTACAATCGTAATATTAACAGAGACAAGTTGACTTACCAGAGTATTAAAGGCATTTAGATGTTCTATCACATAATCTCCATCTTCCATCCTAAGATGATACAGCTTCTTTTGAAGAAACAACTTGTTTACCAGGGACTTTGATTGATACAAATTCCCCAACTTATCCCATAGTTCATTTGTTGTATATTCTCCCAAGACATTCAACAACACCGAATCTGCCAGGCAGAGTCGAATAGTACTCCTTGCTCTTCTGTCCAACTTCTCCCAATCTTCCTTCGACATACCAGCAGGTGGTGTACTAGTAGTTTGTGTACTAGTAGGTTGTGTACCAGTAGACTATGTGCTAGTAGACGGTGTACCAGTAAGTTGTGTACCAGTATCCACAACGATCCATTGTTCTTTATCTACAAGAAGGTCCTCCATCTTGAGCTTCCATAGCTCAAAGTTTTTACCGTTGAACTTCTCTATCTCGATTCTAGAAGAGCTCACCATTCCTCTTTCTACACTCGAATAAACACTGCAAAAGCTCCCACTAAACCCAGGTTTATCACAGACCCAAGATAAACTTGATCTATCAAGACCGATCCAAACCCTCAGCAACAAAGGTGTCCCTCTGAAGAAAAAAATGAGCTCTGATACCACATGTATGTTTTAAAACTGTGAAGTAAAGGAATGCATATAGATTCTTAAGAAAAACAAAATTTAATCAATGGCTCATATACAGAGTACACAGAGATTTTACACTGGAAATCCTCAACTGCGAAAACCTTTCTTATATTCATTATATCAAATTTCACCATTCACCATACAATATATACAATGTTTTTAGGTATTCTGTAGATACCAAAACCCTAATCCCTTAATCCGGGATTAATTTAGAAAACCGTTAAAAATAGAAAAATCCACTAAAAATAGTAAAAACCGCCCAAAAAGAAACTCCAAGGCCTTGAGCATAACCAGGGGGGGCATACCTACCCCCCCTGGTAAAGTGCCTAGCACACATGACACAAATATCACTACTAGAGGTATCGTTAGACGCAGTTGTCGAATATGACACGCCCACACACACAAATGCAAAGAATATAACACATACCCAACATAGATCGAAGCTATTTAGAACCATGGATGTCAAAGTTGGAAGAACATAGGAAGAATCACAAGATACTGAAACACCTGCCCCAGATAGAGAAGAAGTATTGCCCCTGAATCCTAGGAAAGAATCTCAACAGCGTGAAGTTACTATGCCAAGAGGAGATAAGAAACAAAATGGAAAGAGGAATAACGAGACAAAGATCACTGGGAAAAAGGATAGAAATCTCAGTAAGAATAGAGAAAATATCAAAAAATTATAGAATATTCTAGAGGGAACTTCACAGAAGGAAAATTTGCAAAACTGGAACTTCGTCGGGATATCAGAACAGTGCTACATGACACTTCACCATGGAAAAGTGATATAGCCGTTGAGAGCATTATAACCGTTAGCCCGACACCCCGAATGGTTAGAACAATAGTTATGGCCAGAAAGATCTCCATCAGACCATTGGGACCGCGTCAGAATGGACAGAACTGCATTAATGAAGGTCTCTTGTTCGTTGGAAAGATCCATTACGTTGTTGTCTACTTATTCCGTCGACTGTTGTACTGAGAACACTTTTGCGAATTATATCAGAGAGAACTCATTGCTACTGTGCTGTGATTAGTAAGATCGACACCAGTTCTATTGTTTTGCACACTCATTCATTCATCCGATCTAAGCGTGTATGTCATACGATCTCAACGCCGCAGAGAAAATCGTCGAAGAAGTTCTCATCGATCTCATGGCTAAGAAAGTAATGTCTATAAGTATTCAAGTGTCCTCAACGAGAGGAGTGCAAGCCTCTCTGTAAACCGCTCACGGATCCGGACCATCCCAAGTCGTCACAGAAAAGAGAACCAAGAACAGAGACGACCTGGAAAATACGAAGCTAATCCTGACCATCTTACCCGACTACATCCTGCCTCTGACTGGCATGGTGAGTCGTGATAGTGTGCCGAGAGATTTTGATTACACCATGGTTACTGCGTATCTCCTAAAGGGGATACATGCATTTAGAGTGCAGCAGGACAAGATCACAACGTTGAATTTCAATGACTTCAACCTAGGAGACCACAAGAACCATAGTATGGTCACCCCGTATAAATATTGGACTAGGATGAAGGGGAAGAACTCAAAAATAATCCCCCATCCATGGACGATGAACCTCGCGCAGTCCACCCTTTTGAATGTAATGAATATCCCACATTTTCGATGGCACCAGGAGGTCAATGCCTGAGTTAAGCTCCTACTCTCATGTTACCATGGTAGCTACTTATGGCTAGACTGACGTATCACAGTCGATCCGACGCTGATCCATAGGATCACCAGATTGAGCATGCAAAGACCGAACCCGCAGGACTTCTATCCAGGGAAGGCCATAGATCGCGCATTAGCACAGAAGATCAAGGATACCTATGGCAATGTTGAGAAGGGGATGTGAGGCTATAAGGTAGCTTTCATCTAGAATGGCACAGTGCGCCTAGCATGCCAATTAATTGCAGGAAAGCTAGTAATAAATAACATACCCACGCAGGTCACAGGGTTTGTCGTTGACCTCGCTGGAAAATGTGTAGAAGGCCTACAGATGAATTGGGTGAAGTACGTAGTCAACCAGCTGGAGTTAGATTTTCGCAAAGCTTAGGATCATGGCTATGAGTTCCACTTCAACTGGCTCCTGATCCTCATAGTGTTTATTGCTTGGGGGATGCCGGAAGGTGCGACCTTTCCGGATATTGAGCCGTTCAAACCACTTGCTGCAAAGTTCACCACACTCTGTTACTCGAGTGATATGGGAAAATAGTGGCAGTCAAACATGGTCTTTCACACATATTATCTCCAAATAAAGAGGGCTATCGAAGCTGAATGCCGCATGACGCTGAACACCCTACTGCAGTTTCGACCCCTCATGAAGTTCCGCACAAATCGACACTTCATCTATATCACTGCATGAGAAGATGAACATAAGGAGGAGCTTCAGTCGTACTACAAGCTCACAGAAGAGGAACTCAAGGAGATAACTAAGGACTGGTCAACAGACCTCCTTATCCCTCCTAATCCTGCAGAGATGTCTGAACCCGAACTTAACAGCTTGGAGGTCGCTCACAAAGAACATGAAACACCCAGAACTAACAGAAGGAAGAAGACCGAAGAAGTCCAAGACTTAAGCAGCGCATTATAAAAGACTTCTTCAGTATCACCTGAACGAGGGGGTGTTGATAAAGTAGAAGAGATAAATGGCAAAGAAGATGAGCAGAAGCAAGGCAAAGTAAAACCGCCTAGAGATGAGGCTGATCCCTTGAATAAGAGGAAGGTTTCTCCAACGAAACCCTCTTCCCGGAAGAAATATAAATCTACCTTGACTAAGATGCAGACTATGCTCACTGTCGATGACTTTGAATTTATCATAGCAGCTGTCGTAGATGATTCACAGGACATCTTACAGAAGCATGAATCCAAGCAGGAAGAAATGTACAACAGAATCGAAGTTGAACTTCGAGGGGTACAGTAGGCCCTTTAGTCCAGTCGCGCAGTGTCCACTGCACCCCTATCATCGAAAGAACCAGAGTTGGGAGATGAGCCAGCCCAACTCCACAGACTAGCTAATGCGACCAAAGCTCTCCTTTGTCACGCACAGGAAGAAACAGAACAAGCCACCTAGGCATTGAAGTAAGTGAAAGAAGTAGTTTTAGAACAACGTCGAGTTGAAGAGCAGGAGAAGGTTTCTCTCCAAACAAAGTTTGAAGAGGGGAAATCACAGATTCAACAAGAAAAAGAATAGTTGCTCACAGAGCAACTCGAAGTGAAAGAAGTAGTCAACAGGGCACTTCTCTCTATGACAGACTTAGAGCCAAAGGTAGAAGACCAAGTCGATCATCAAGTAAAGCAGCTCGCAGAAGCTATCCAGTAGCTACAACAAAGAATAGCAGACTTGGAGCTCCTCACAATGCTCGACACTCCACAAGAGGTGAGGGATCAAAGAGAAGCAACTGCCCAAAGCGTAGTTGAAATAATCAAGGCCCTCGCCATGGAATGTAAACAACTAAGTAATCACAGTGCCCAGACTTATGAGCGACTCACTGAGTCCAGAACTGAAGGCACTGGAGTCGCAACTCCAGGAGCTGAAGCAACAAGCAAAAACAATACAGGCACAGTTGAAGCCCCTGTCAGTTGTTGAAAGGATGACGCGATCCAAAGAATAGCACACTGCTCAACAACAGGTCCACACCATTCAAAGTAGATTCATGGAAGTGACTCAGAGGCTCCAACCTATACAAGATGAGGCTTGTCGACTGTTCGCAGAGATCGAAGGTCGAGGAGAAGAACTGGAGCAAGTTGTCATTGTAGTTGAACATTGCTTAGAGGGACCTGTCAACGAAGTAGTCATCCAAGAGTTCGCTTAACAGGAGGTCGTGGCACAACAACAAGTCGAAGCAGATCGAGTCGAGATTGAGGCTTTTGAAGAAGAGCTACCCAAACCAGAGTGACTCGAGACGAGTCACAGGTGAGTGTTGGGGGCCTGTTGGCCCTCGACCAAGTTTTGAGGATACTTGGTCATGTTTGACCTATTTTTGGGACTTCGACAGGCTGTTGAAGGTGGAGCACAAGACGAAGCAGAGATCGCGGGATATCGACCCCTTTTTAGGGATTTTTGGGTGGTTTTATGTAACGGGTATGGGAATGTTGGCCCATGGGTTTACCCATGTTTAGGACCGATTTTGTAAATATATAAATAGAAATCTAGGCGATGTAAGAAGTACTGGTGGCTAAGTGCTAGTACTATCTATGTACAAGAAGACGTGATTAAGACTTGCAGAGCTAAGTGCAAGTCATCAGTAGTGCTTTGTGCACAAACTATGTAAGGCTCTGTGCCTAGATCTACTTAGGGAAGGAGGATCTGGCGAAGTGCGCATAGATCTCCTGTCCTATGCGGAGTAGGGTTCTAATGATTTGTGCCTGTAAGAAGCTTGACATAAGATAATAAAGAGAAGAAGAGTTGGTGGATGTAGCCCCAGGGTGGGGGTGAACCACGTACATCTTGTGTTATGGTTGCTTTGTGTAATGTATTGATGTGTTTATGTGTTTACTTGTTTAGATGCTTTGATATAGATGAATGACAGATATATCTGTTGATGATATGTTCTTAATAATAAGGATGAATGCTAGATCTGACCTATGTGGATGTTCTTAGTGCTTGAATATACTAGATCTAGTTGAATACAACGATGCTTTGTAATTAGGGTTTTGTCTACGAAGTAGATACTGGTTTAATACTGATGAACTATAATTGCTAAGTTCTCTGTTAATGTGTTACAATCACAGATCTGTGTCCTAGCTAAGGTTGCAGACATCCGAGTCCTGCAACCACTCCTACCTCTACCTCGGGTGAGACTTCATCTGCTTCGCAGGTGTTGCCGAAAGGGCTGGTAGTTAGGGTTTTGTTGGTGCGTTGTTGTAGCGTTGAACCCTGGGTCTACCCCTGTACCAACACTCTCTATCTTCCCTCCTCCCTTACTATCCTTTGTCCCTTATTTTCATGTATTCTTCCTCAATACCTCATGAGTCATATCAAAATTTTCTCGATGGGTACTTTTTCCCATTCCTTCATTTATTCTCGAAGGATACTACCCAATTACCAGCTTGACTGGTAATCAAATTTATGGGTTGAGGACAGTTTAGGGTCTGCATTGTTTTAATTTGACAGGGTACTTCCTGGTAGGTTCATTTCAATTTGGTAATAGATACCTTCTTGCACCATTCCTCTCATGACATCATAACCCGTGAATTACATCCCTTCAACAGTAGTTCAACATCTCCATGTTGCATTAATAACCAAATATTTACATTACATAAATTATGAAAGGTCCACTGTCTTTCAAAGATCACATAACATGAATGTATATATTTTTGGTCATGATAATAATTATATTTATAGATCAGAGGAAATAGGGGTGTTTCAATCCCCTCTCACTTAAAGGAACACCGCCCTCGGTGTTCTATCTTCTGCAAAAACTCTATATACAACAATGAACAAAAAAAGGTATGCATGTTTCATGGAATCCTCCAGCTCCCATGTAGCTTCATCAGGACCAAAATGTTTCGATAAATGGATTTCTTTTAGCAGCATCTATGCAATTAGTACGTTTCTTTTCCCTCACGATTCCCTTCCTCTAGTAAAGAGTTCAGGACAGATAGTAGCAATTATAGCTCCTGTAGTAGCTCTTAGGCCATGTAATTACACTTTATTTCTTATATACATAATTACATAAGACCCAATCCCTACTTATTTCCTTGGCCTGCACCTTGACCTATGCATTGTTTCTATTACTGAGAGATACCTCTTTCCTGTCTAGGATACATTGTGGTTCTAGCAAGAATTCTCCCTCTGGCTCCACTTGGATCACAGACCAATCAATTATGTGAGAAAAAACATGTACATATTTATTTAACAAAAAAGAAACATGGAAAACATTATGTTCTTTCACTGTGGGACATAAAGCTAATCTATAAGTTACAAGTCCCACTCTATCTATAATTTCAAAGGTTCCACAAAATCGAGGTGCCAACTTGGCACATGTTCCCATTCTGAAGGAACTTCTTTTGGGTCTAATTCGGAGATACACATGATCCCCTACTTTGAACTTTTTATGAGTCCTTTTGTTGTCTATATAACTCTTCTTCCTGTCCTGGGCCACTTTTAGATTTTTCTTCATTTGAGTTACTTGTTATTCCAACTCCTTTAGCATGAGTATTTTTGTTGTCTGTGTAACTCTTCTGCATGTCCTGGGCCACTTTTAGATTTATCTTTATTTGAGTTACTTGTTATTCCAACTCCTTTAGCATGTCTGTGCCAAGTCTAATTCTATCCACTGGGTTGTCTCGATTGATTGGAATATTTCATTGTCTACCATAGAGAGCCTCAAAAGAACTCATTTTCAAGGATTCTTGATAATCATTTTTGTAGGAAAATTATACTAGTGGTATCTATTCTTCCCATTTCTTGGGTTGATGCATCACATGCATCCTTAACATGTCTTCCAATACTTGGTTTACCCTCTCTATCTATCCAAAATTCAGAGGTTAATTTTACATCTCTATATGATATGATCTCCCTAGGCCTCCCATGTATCCTAAATATTTCTTTCATTAAAACACTAACAACATTTCCTTGCAAGTGTATTTTACCAGGATAAAGTGAGCAGCCTCACTCAACTTGTCCACAACTACCATAAATGGCATCATTTTGTTTGGCTGATTTAGGTAATCCTATGATAAAATCCATGGAGATGGTTTCCCATTTCCATTTTGGAATATGTAGGGATTGCAATAGCCTTGCTAGGTGTGTGTGTTCCATCTTAAACTATTGGCATTCCAAACATTTAGCTAAATACTCCTCTATGTCCTTTTTCATTCCTCGCTAGTAAAACAACTTCTTAGGGGTTGATTTCATTTTTGGGTAACCAAAATGACCAGTATATGGTATTTTATGTAGTTCATCCATGATGAACCTCTTCAAGTCGTCATAATTTGGGATATACAACTGACCTTTGTAGGTTAACAAACCATTATTCAACAGTTGATAGCTATCATATTTCAGTCATGTGGGTTCTTGTTCTAGATATCTCTTTATAGTTTTGAAAAACTCATCTGTTTCTTGTGCAATTTTGACTCTCTCCTTGATGTTTGATTCACAGGTGCTTACAACTACCAAGTGAATCACTTGCATGCTTCTATTGAGGGCATCATCCACTCTATTTTCTTTTTCCTTTGATGTGCTTGATTTCAAAATCAAATTCACTAAGGAGAGACATCCATCTATCTTGTCTAGCATTTAGTTTGGGCTGGTCAAAAAAATACCTTAGTACATTATGGTCTGTCATGAGCACATAATTTCTACCTAGGATATAATGTCTCCACATTTTTAAGACATGCACTATGGCAACTAATTCTAAGTCATGGGTCACATAATGCATTTCATGTTTATTCAATTTCCTGGACTCGTAATAGATTACATGCCCTTATTGCATGAGGACTCCTATGAATCCTTCTTTGCAAACATCTCTGCACAAAAGGAAATCCTTTTTTTGGTCTGCAATCTTCAACACCGGTGCATTGGTTAATAAATGTTTCAGTTGTTGAAACCTCTCTCCACACTCAATTGTCCAAACAAATTTAACTCCTTTTTTCTTAAGGGAGGTGATTGGATAACCAATCTTGGAAAACCCTTTTATGAACCTTCTATAGTACCCTACTAGGCCCATAAAGGATCTGATGTCAATTACATATTTTGGTGTAGGCCAATTCATAATGGATTTGATCTTGTCAGGATCAACTGCCACCCCTTCCTCAGTGATGATATGGCCTAAGTAATGGACTTGTTTTTGGAAAAAGTCACACTTACTAAACTTTGCATAGATCTTGTGCTCTCTCAGCACTTGAAGCACTAACTTGAGGTGCTCTTCATTCTCTTCTCCACTCTTAAAATAGATTAGGATATCATCGATGAAAACTAAAACAAATATGTCCAAAAACTTATTGAGCACATTGTTCATCAAGCACATGAACGTGGTTGGTGCATTGGTAAGCCCAAATGACACCACCACAAATTCATAGTTCCCATACCTTGTCCTAAATGTATTTTTGTGGATGTATTCATCCTTAATATGGACATGATGGTATCCATACCTCAAGTCAATCTTGGAGAAATTTGCAGCACCCCTTAACTAGTCAAACAAGTCTTCAATTCTCGACAAGGGATACTTATTTTTAATTATCATGTTGTTTATTTGTCTATAGTCTATACACAACATGAGTGTGAGATCCTTATTCTTCGCAAACAAGGTTGGTGCTCCCCAAGGAGAGAATCTAGGCTGAATATAACCCTTTCCCAACATCTCCTTCAGTTGTAATTTGAGCTTAACTAGCTCTGGGGTACTCATCCTATAAGGTGCTCTAGACATTAGCACTGCTCCAGGTATAAGTTATATTGAGAAATAAATGTCTCTTGTTGGAGGTAGACCTAGTATCTCTTCAAGAAACACATCTCTATATTCTCTCAATACATTATGGTCCTCTAGGCTTGGTTTATTGTCCTCAACAGAGTTTGGTACTTGTATTGCATACAAAGGGTATTCTTTCCTACAATACTTCTTCATTTGAAGGGTTGATATTTGTCTCACTGAGACAGGATTTTGAATTCCTTGTAGGGTCCTAAGACCCTTCGTCATCTTCACACTCTAATGGTTTATTATAACATTCCAACTTGGATTTGTGGGAAGCCAACCAATCCATGCCAATCAACATGTCATAATATCCTAAGGGAAGTATGTTTAGGGTTGCTTGAGTAGACAACTCATTCATAATGAATTGTCATGTTGGTATGAACTTTGTTACCTTCCTCTTTGTTCCAGTGGCCAATTGTACCAACCATGGTTTAGCATGTTTTACTTGATGTAATTTACATTTCTCAACAGTTCCAGGAGAAACATAACTCAAATTAGAACTAGGGTCAATCAAAATAGAAACAAGAAGGTTGGTAATCATATCTTCCATTTCCACCACTAATGCTTGGTGGTATGATTTCCTATTATACAAGGTTGCATGAATCTGTGGTATACTTTTGGCCACATCATCAACCGTGGTAGCCTCTTGGACATTGTAGACTCTCCTACTGTCTAGCTTCCTATGTGGGCAGTCCCTTAGAAAATGTTCTTCTCCACATCCCCAACATTTCAGTGGCTCTCTCTTTGTACTCTCATTCTTTCCCAGGGTTAATTCAAAGGTTTTATTTCCACTCTGAGATGGAAAGTTTTGTTGATTCACACTCTTGGTGGGAAATATCATCTTAGAACTCTTCCCATAATTCTTAAATTTTGAGGTTTTAACCCCCTTCTTATTGAATCCCAGTTTACCTTTCTTCTTGCAGTCCTTGGGATATTCTTCCTTATGGTTCAATCATCCTAGGAACACTCTGGATGCCTTGTTGGCATGCCACATCCTTCATGACATCATCACATCCTATCATATCTTAGGTAAGATCTATGTCAGATCGATGACTATCGCCGTGCCTCACCTCTTACCGATCAATGATCTGGATTATCTCTTTGGAGTCCTACCCATTCGAGCTATTTTTGTTTCAGTGAACCAAACTACTCTAAAGGACTCACTGTGATGGACGACAGAGATTTGGTCCTTATTCCTTCAATCAACAGCTGAGATTGAAGGAAATTCCTTAAAGGGCTTTCCACCCAAATGGGCCTACTCTTTTCACGATGACCAATCAATTGTCAACGTGCGTTATCCCTTAAGACATGTTAACTGCCACCTATTCTTACACGTGGACCTGCCACCTAGGGGGACACGTGGCATTCATAAATCAACATGGGCTTCTATCTCAAGAACCCCAAGTCACCTAGACATGTGGCACAATCGTTTTTGGACACATGGCACCATCACCACTTGACACATGCCATTCATCTTCCCATGGATTCTTTCCTGTAGGTGCCAAGTCATCATTACACGTGGAACAAACCTTGCTTAACATGTGGCACCATCCACATCACCCTCTTAATCCATTTGGTAGGAGATCAATGATCTATATCTCCTTTTGGAGTTCCTCCAATCACGACAGATCAACGGTCCATATCTGATCTCGGATTTCCTCCACTCACAGTAATATTGTATATTTATAACCTTATAATATTCAAACCATCATACTCAAAACTCTTCGGAGTCGTACTCTGAACCCTTCGGAGTTGTATTCCAAACTCTCCAGAGTCAACTCCAAAAAGGTTTTGAAATGTGCATTCATTTATTATATATATTTAAAAATTATGTCAATTCAATCCATCTCCCCGAGGTCTTTGCACTTGAAACACGTGCACCCATATTATTACTTCAACCACCAATGACAAAAGAGGAGAGTTTAATATTATTAAATATATGTGGGACCTTATATTACACAGGATTTCAGACTCTGAATGTTCACTCCTCTCTCATCACTCCGATGGATTTAGATTTCATTCAAATGTTCCTTTCCATTTACTCCGAATAACTGTTTTTTCAATGGATTTCACCCCGATATAATGGTAGCTAGATCGAACAGTGGTAGATATGCTACCTCCATGCTCCAATGGATTGATAGCTTTTGTTGGTTCAGAGTCTCATCTCATCCTAACCATGGAGTAATCCGACTAATAGTAGAGATATATCCACCTACAAATCCAATGTTCGACGATTAAGGTGACCTTCCAAAGGCCTGAGCCCAAACAGGGTCCCATCCTCGACCCTTTGACAAATTAGGTACCAACACGTATTATCCTTAAATATGTGTTGGTTTCCATGCCAACATCCTCGTCACTTTGACTACCAAGTATAACTAATGGTCGAGATCATCTCACCACTCAATCCTATGCTAGATCAATGGCTATCATTGACTAGGAATACAACCTCTCCAAGAATCACATCCTACTCCGATGAAGGGTTGGGATCTATTCGCTACATCGATCCAACGACTACGATTCCTTCAAGATCAAAACATGATTTTTCTCCAACATAAAAGTCTGGTTCAGGATTTAGACAATTTCATGAAGGTTTCTTGAGTCTCTTCCAAGGCTTAACGAGTTTTCCAGAGCTCTCTCCTTGGCCCAAGCACTCCATTTCCTACGCAAGGTGGCTCTGTTACATCCTATCCAGAAAGGTTCATTTGTTGCAGGGATCCCTAACGTTACGTTACACAAGTGCATGCATTTGCGTAAATATAAAAGGTCACCAAAGCATATACAATAGGAAAGGACACATGTTCATCTCTCAACTTAAACATAATAGGGATTTAAGTTATTTTCATACTCAAACAACTATGTACCCTTCCATATTTACACATTACACAATATTATCACAGGAAAATACTCGCAACTATTTTACTAAAGACAAAGACTGTTTGAAATCAAGGACACAAGAATTTCCATGCAAAGATATATTCCATACAAACACAAGGCCATCTCCATAAATACACAATCAAGATCACAAGTCATGCATTCATATCCATAATCACCATACTGACCATTCAACCATATATATTTCCTAAACAATACATAAAGATAACTAAGTTACTTATCTAAAATTTAGAAGATGTTGGCAACTAGTGAAGGGTGTGTCGCTCTCCACCCAACCATAGGAAAAGTTGCACTAGTAACCACTACAACCAACCACCCCCGAGCTAGGGTAGGATGCCACAAGAGGATATCTATTTTTTCAACAAGTTTCCAGAGAGAATATATTCCTTATTCCCTTCCATTTCTTGTCCCTCAAACCATGAAATCCTTCCTTCCCTTCTCCAGTGCCCAGGCTTCCCCCAACCATCTATCTCTCTCTGCCTCCCCTCCTCCCTTACTTTCCTTCATCCCTTATTTTTGTGTATTCCTCCTCAATACCTCGTGGGTTGTGTCTGAATCTTCTCGATGGGTACTTTTTCCCACTCCTTCATTGATTCTTGAAGGAGACTACCCAACTACCATCTTGACTGGTAATCAAATTTATGGGTTGAGGACAATTGTCTGCATTTTTTTAATTTGATAGGGTACTTCTTGGCAGGGTCATTTCAATCCAATAATAGCTTCCCTCTTGCACCATTCCTCTCATGACATGGTAACCTATGAAGGCCATCCCTTCAACAGTAGTTCAACATCTCCTTGTTGCATTAATAAACAAATATTTACATTACATAAATTATCAAAGGTCCATTTGTCTTTCAATGATCACATAAAATGTTTGTATATAGTTTTGGTCATGATAGTAATTATATTTACAGACTGGGGGAAATAGGGGTGTTACACTATGTGTGTGTCATTGTTGTTCTTTATGTTTTTCTTAAGAGCCTATATGCATTGCTTCACTTGCATAGGTTTAAAAATTATACATTTGCTAGCACATTTGGTTCATAACCTGGTCTTATTTTTCAATTCATGTAATGGTTATCGTACTATGTTGAAAAGTTTACACAACCCTCTTCTATGTTTCTATTTTTTTATTGGGGTGTTTCATTCTGGAGGTTGATAGGTGTGGAAACACATTGGTGTGGCTTGGGTTTTTTCTTTATTCTAGTGCCC
This sequence comes from Picea glauca, assembly GCA_000966675.3. Classification (NCBI taxonomy): domain Eukaryota; kingdom Viridiplantae; phylum Streptophyta; class Pinopsida; order Pinales; family Pinaceae; genus Picea; species Picea glauca. The sequence continues at coordinate 220,907 of JZKD02S2391927.1, read as the reverse complement.
AATTGTTGACTTGATGTGAGTTCATTAGATGTGGTTCGCTTTATCATGAATTTGCTTGTCACTTCTACTAGCATTGTGGGTGTTGGCTTTGCAGTGTAGTAAGTCTATATCTCTTTCATTTACATTTTCATAAGTAAAAAGCCATGTCTAATCTGTTGTCACTAAATAATGTAGTCACTTCTATTTGTATGAGAGCAATGATTTAGTTGATGGCCATTATGTTATTTTTTTCTACTTGTGGGTTTTCTTTGGTATTAAATCCTATATGCCTTGAAGCACATGGGTTTATCTCTATAAAAATAAAAAATCCATACTTTCATGATTACTTATAACAAATCATAATCTTGCAATTGTCATTCCTATTCTTGAAGGCATGTTTGGTTGGATTATTCTTGTTATTGCATGGTAATTTGATTTGTTGTACAACTATTTCCTTCTACTTGCTTGAAGGTGAAGGTTCAATGTTTTCATAGAAAACCCATGACGGTGTAGCCTTGTTTCATTATCTTAGAAAGAAATATGATAGCAATAAAAGAATTTATGTATGGATATATACATAGAGAGAAAATATAGTATGGGTATGGAAATCATACAAATATGTTATCAACTATTATTGGTAGTGTCAAAAAACCTATGCCATACAAAACCCATACATTCATGCTTGCCTATAGCCATCATAACCCCACAATGCTCATTTATATTCTCGAAGGTGTGTTTGGTTGGATTATATGGTTGTTATTACATGGTAGTGTGACCTATTATATAGTTATTTCCCTATACTTTATTGAAGGTGAAGGTTTAAGGCTATCATAGAAAACCCATGTTGTTGTAGCCTTGATAGATTATCTCATAAAGAAATACATTAGCAGTAAGTGCATTTATGCATTGATATATACATAGAGAGAATATATAGCACTAGTATCTCAAGCATAGAATTATCTTATCAAGCATTCTTGCTAGTGCCAAAATATCGATGCCATAACTAGATTTAGAATATAAAAAAAAGGGCCAAGTTCAAAAATGATGGCATTGCTTTGTTTTGATCATTCTAAAGATGTCAAGAATAGTGTGTGCATTGCTCTTGTAGTTATGAAAGGCTTGTGTAGGAGTTCTTATACCCAATCCATTATTGTAGAACTACACATTTCCTACAACATCATTATTGTTCTCCACCCATATATCCATGCTTTCCTATAGGCATGATAACCCCACATTTTTCATTTCTATACTTGAAGGTCTATTTGGTTGGATTCTTATAATTGTTGTTGCATGGTAGTTTGACCTATTGAATTTTGCTTCTAAATAGATTTTTTTGGATTTCCTACCTCTATTGTCATTGTGGCAGTTTGCTTCATTCTACAGTAAGCATGTACCTCTACTACGATGGAATAACATA
>JZKD02S2391927.1:175541-196954 GCA_000966675.3 Picea glauca | reverse complement strand
GGCTTGATTAAGAAATGCATGGTTTTGATGGCATTGAAGGAAAGGGATCTTTTCTTCTCATAGACATTTATTTCATATGATTCTATTGATGAATTCAATGCATCTTCTACATATTGGCCTAGATATAAATCCCATTGTTTTGAATGTGGAGTGGTCATGTGCTAGTGTTATAATTGACTTCGTCTAGTCAATGTTCTTAGTCAATGTTCTCAATTGAAACTTTTGTTGATATTTCCTTCCATGGGTTTCTTGTTGACATGTATGTGAGGTATATATATGAAATTTGTGTGGATTTGCATTAAACTTGAGTTCATAATTGTACATAATGGCTTCAGTTAATTCAATGAAAATTGATTCCACCTTACTATTTTTTGTTATTTTTCTTAACACGTAGTTCTTGTTTTGTAGGAGTCCTCTTTCAACTAGATTTTTGTGCACCTCTACCAAAAATATAGACCCTAGAGTTAGAAGAATTGTAGGGATTCCTATAAATCCCAATGGAGGCCTCAATTCCCATGAGTTCATCCTTCTTGTTCCATAGTTCACCAAATTAATGGTCAGAATGCCTATTGCAATATTAAGCTAGAAGGTGTTTAGACCCCCTCAAATACTAGTATGAATGTGAATTCATTATTGCCCTTTTGTTCTAAAATGTATTTGTGTTACATCCTTTTGATTCATGGTGTTTGTCCCCTTGATCTTATATGCATTAGGATTTTGGTGGGCATGCCATGTTTGTATTAACAAAATTTTGTTTTATTCTAAGGTAAGCCTATATTTATTCTTTGATGGAATACCATAGCTCTTTTTATTTGTGTGAGAGTAGTAGTTTAGTGGATGGATGTTTAGTTATTCTTTTTGCTTATGGGTTTTCTTTGGTATCAAAACCTGTATGATTATATGTGTATGAATTTATCTATATACAAATAAAAACCCATATCTAGTCTACATTGATGGAATAACATAGTTATTTTTACTTGTGCGAGAGCAGTAGTTTAGTGTATGACCCTTATAGTTATTTCCTTCTGCTTGTGGTTTTTCTTCGTTATAGTTATTTCCTTCTGCTTGTGGTTTTTTTTCGTTATAGTTATTTCCTTTTGTTTGTGTTTTTTCTTCGTTATCAAAGCTTGCATGCCTAGAATCATATGGGTTTATGTCTATAAAATTTTAAAAACCCATATATTTACTTTGAAATAATAACATAGTTCTTTATATTTGTGTTAGAGCAATGATTTAGTAGACGACCCTTATAGTGATTTCCATTTGTATGCTTGAAGGTGAATATTTGAGGCTCTCATAGAAAACCCATGTTGTCATAGCCTTGTTGGATTGTCTCATAAAGCAATATGTTAGCATTAAGTGAATTTATGCATTAAAATATACATAAGAATAATATATAGCTTGGGTATGGGGAGCATATAATTAGATTATGAAATGTTATTGCTTGTTTCCAAAGATATTTGTCATATATATATTTTGAATATCATAAAATGGCTAGTTCCAAAAATGATGACATTGCTTTGTATTTATAGTTATGAAGATGCTAAGAATAATGTGCAATCCCCTCCTCCATTTATGCAAGGCTTGTGTAGGAAGTCTTGTACAAAATCTCTTGTTCTAGAAATTTATTCCCTACAACATCATTGTTGTTCTCCACCCATACATTCATGCTTACCTATAGCTATCATAACCCCTCAATTGTCATTTATGTTCTTTAAGGGTTGCTTGATTGGATTATTATTGTTATCATTTGATAGTTTGATCTATTGAATGCTATATTTGAATATACTTTCTTAGATTTCATTCTTCTATTGGAATTGCAACTTTTTTCTTCATTCTATGGCTATCCTACACCTTTGTTTTGATGGGATATCATAGTTCTTTTTATTTGAATGGTAGAATTGGTTTAGTGAATGGCCATGAGTAGTTGTAAAAATGAATAACATGCGAGGGAACCTTGTATATGTGAAATAAATAAATAAATGTGGCACATATACTCAATATTTCATTGCTAATTACATAGCTTGTGCATGAAATTATTATTGTTTATAGCTAAATAATATTTAGTGAAATGTGTAGAACATTGTGTTCTCTTTACAAAATCCATGATTCGTGGCATTATGATATACATTATACATTGATCATTTCGTATTTCACTCTTGTTTCACAGAGTTAGTGTTGATATCCATTTCTACAGTTTGATGTTGAAACATTCTTTGTTGATGAACAACAACAACATTTTCCCGTTGTCCTTCAAATCCATGGTCCCCTTAAAACCCAACAACATCTATGCAAAATGGTTAGATATTCAAAGCAGTGTTTTGAAGGAGTCTTAAATGGTTTTTACCATTCATTCTCTGCATTCATTTTATAAAGAGACAATCTTTATTTTCTAGTTGTATTTTTCAATGCCAAATTCCAATCATTCCTATGAAACTATTATTGTGTGTAAACGTAGCACTAGTTCATAGCAATCCAAAACTATCCTTTTTTGAATATTTTATAGATACATAGATCGTGACTTCATTTCATTGTTTCTGAGGTCTCTTCTCTAGTTAATATGAATAATATAGCTCCCTTATTTCCTTTCGTGCCTCCTTTGATCCTACAATGGATTATGATGGTTGTTAGTTGTTATAAAAATGAACAACATAAAAATACAAATATTGGTCGAGGTTTATGATTTGGCCAATGAAAATAGTATAACTCATTTGTATTTTTCAAGGCCTATTTGGTTGGATTATTATTGTTATTGCATGGCAATTTGACCTATTTAATATTGTGTCTAAATATGTTTTGTTGGATTTCCTGCTTCTGTTGGTATTGTGGCAACGTGCTCCATTATATGACAAACCAATACCTATGCTTTGATGGGATAACATGGTTATTTTTAACTGTGTGTTAGTAGTAGTTTAGAAGATGCCCCCTTATAGTATTTGCATATAGTTATGCCTACAACAATTACATTTATTGGGCATTTCATTTCATGGATTATGGGTGGTTTGGTTTAGATATGCATGCTTTTGTAGACATTGAAGGTAAGGGATCTTTTCTACTCAAAGAAATATATTTCATACAATTCTATTGGTGAATTCAATGTGTCCCCTGCACCTTGGATTACATATAAAATTTGTTGTTTTGAATGTTGAGCAGTCACATGCTAGTGCTAGAGTTGACCTCATCTAACCAAGTTTATTATTTGAAACTTTATTGATATATCCATCCCTAGGTTCCTTGTTGACATGTATGTGAGGAATATGTATGAAATCTGTGTGGCTTTGCATTGGAATTGAGTTCATAATTGTACATGTTGGCTTCAACTAGTTGATTGACCTCTGATTCCACCTTACCAATTATCATGATTTTTTTGTAACACATGCACAATTGCAAGAATTCCTATCAAGCCCAATGGAGGCCTAAATCACCATGGTTTCACCCTACTTTTTTCATAGTTTTCCAAATTGATGGTGATAATGCCTACTTCAATATTGAGCTAGAAGAGGGTGTTTAGATGCCTTCAAATTATAGTATGCACATGAATTCATTATTTCCCTTTTGTTCTAAAATGTATTTGTACTATATCATTTTCATTCATGATGTTTAACCCCTTGTTCTGATATGCATTGGGATTTTGGTGGGTGTGCCATGTTTGTATGAACAAAAGTTCACTTTACTCTATATATCCTCTATTAATTCTTTGATGGAATACGGTAGCGCTTTTTATATGTGAAAGAGCGTCAGTTTTGTCGAGGACACTTACAGTTATTCCTTTTTCTTACGGTTTGTATTTGATATCAAAGCTTGCATGCCTATATGTGCATGGATTTATCTCAATACCAATAAAATCCCATATCTAGTCTACTTTGATGGAATAAAATAGTTTTTTTTACTTGTGTAAGAGAAATAATTTATCAAATGGCCCTTATAGTTATTTCCTTCTACTTGTGGGTTTTCTTTGGTATGGAAGCTTGTATGCTTGGAAGTGTATTGGTTTATGTTTATTAGAAAAAAAAAGAAAAAAACATATCCACGATTTGATGGAATAGCATAGTTCTTTTTATTTGTATGAGAGTAGTAATTTAATGGATGGCCCTTATAGTTACTACACTCTACTTACTTGGCCAAAGATTTGAAGTTGTCATAGAAAACCCATAATGTTGTGTCTTTGTTGAATTGTCTCATAAAGAAATATGTTATCACCAAGTGTGTTTATGCATGGAGATATATGATAGGATATTTAGACATTTGGAGTTAGTTAAGATCAACTTGGTTTAGTGTGTATTTAGGTAAAAGTGTGTTTCTTTAGTATGCATTAGTATGAATTTGTAGTTATGTTATCTAACGGTCACAATATGTTCTAGACATAGAGTGATTCGACGACTCATATTCTCCTCGATCTTAAAGGCTACATTGATCCATGGATTAACACTCGATTGGTCCATGATCTCTATTTAAAGAGCATGGAGGGTCATTTGTTGATAATTGATTGTGAGAAAATATCTTGTAAAATATCTTTCTTTTGCATTAATAAATTGCCTCAAGTGGCCACATTGATCAAGGAGATGGATGTTTCCCCACATTGGGTTTTTACCACGTAAAAACATCAATGTGTTGATATGGTTGTGTGAGTGGGTATTGAAGTTGTTCATCCTCTAATAGAATATCTTATTTTGTCGAACAATATATATACACAGAATATATAGCTTGGGTATGATGAGCATATGATTAGATTATCAAATGTTGTTGCTAATGTCGAAATATCATTGTCATAAATATATTTTGAATATCAAAAAAGGATAAGTCCAACAATGATGGAATTGTTTTATATAGATGGTTATGAAAATGATAAGAATGGTGTTCAATCCCCTCCTACAATTGTGAAAGGCTTGTGTAGGAAATATTGTAAACAATTTGTTCTGCCAAAACTTTATTCAATGCAACATCATTATTGTTCTCCACTCATATATTGATGTTTTCCTATAGCTATCATAACTCCTTAGTTTTCATTTGCATTATTGAAGGCTTTTTTTATTGGATTACTATTGTTATTCCATGATAATTTGATCTATTGAATGTTGTATCTAAATATATTGTCTTAGATTTCTAGATTCTCTTGGCATTGTGATAATTCACTTCATTCCATGGCAAGCCTACGCCTTTGCTTTGAAGGGATAGCATAGTTCCTTTTATTTTTGTGGTAGAAATAGTTTAGTGGATTTCTATGTGTTGTAATAAAAATGAATAGCATACAAAGGGCACCTTGTATATGTGTAAAAAAATAAAACCATTGTGAGGCATATACTTACATTGTTTTGTTGCTAATTTCATAGTCTTGTGCATGAAATTATTATTCTTTATAAATTGATGTTGTTTACACTAACACGTAGAACATTATGTTCTCTTCATAAAATCCATGATACATGGTGTTATGATATACATTGATAATTTCATATTGTGTGCTTGTTTCATAGAGCTAGTGTTGATATCCTTTTTTTCAATTTGATGATGAGACATACTTTGCCGATGAACAAAAAAATGCTTCTCCTCTCATAAACCCTTGAAGTCTAGTGTTTTTCCTTTATCCTTCAAATTCATTGTCTCCTTGAAACCCATCAACATTAAGGAAAATGGTTAAGATTTAAAGTTTCATTTTGAAAGAGTCTTAAATGGTTTCGACCAATCCATTATTTGCATTCATTTTATAAAGATAATATTTATTCTCCAATTTTATTTCTCAGTGCCTTATTTCATTTTTTCCTATGAAAACATTATAATCTGTATGCCTAGCACTAGTTCATGTCATTCCAAAACTATCATTCTTTGAAAAATTGATACATAGGTTGATCCTGATTTTGTTTCATTATTGTTGAGGTCTTCTTCTAGTTAATACAAATAGTATGCCTCCCTTATTTCCCTCAATGCCTCCATCATAAACCCTTAAGGTAGGAAACACCATACAACAATCCTTTTATGGAAGGATAAACTCATGTTCACTAGCATGTTCAAGGGGGAATCCTCCAAATGAGAAATGCTCCAATACAATAACGATACTTGAAATCTCATGAGCAATGCTCCAATGCTACCTAGAAAACCTTAACCCTTATCACTATTGGCATCTACATTAATGAACGAGCCATATTACATTTGTTGTGTGATAACTACCTAGTAGGACTTGTTTAATAATAGATAACATAGTGGGCCTATACCACATTACATTAAATAGCCATTATATATATACTATATTAACTCTAATGGGCCCTTTGATCCCCATTACATCACTAAGGAGAATCCCACCACTCCACCCCCTTTAAGAAGCATTACCATCAATCCTTCTACCTATGATGTACATCCATAAGCTAGAGTCCCATATACAAGTTCTACCCTCAACGTTGAGAGTGAAGTAGTTTGAGAAGTGTGTCCATAAGGGGCTCATCAATAATATAGGGTCCTATGTATGGGTTCTCTCCTCTAAACTAAGAATGAAGTAATCGAAGAAATATTTCAATAATCATGGATCCTAGGTATCAGTGTTTCCTTCAATAATGAAAATGAAGTCATACAAGAAATGAGGTCAGAAGACCAAGTCCCATGTATGGATGCACATGTTAGATACCCACTAATGACACATGCAAATGATGAATGGATGAGGTTTTTTCTGAAGATGCTCACCATGGTTATATGGATCGAAATATATTTCCACCAAGATACTAGGACTATTAAGGTCCTACCCTAAGATCCCTACTTTAGGGTACTTAGGAGTTATCCAATTAATGTCTACAACCATCTTCTTTGAATATGTCCTAGTATATATTTACTGGATAGTAAGTTAATCTAAAAGGTCGCGTTTATCAAATCATGCCCACTAGGTAGTTTGTAATAATTAATGATGGGACCACAAGTAGTTACAGTTTTTCTATTGAGAATCTATTTATAGAGCTAGAAGGATATAGAATGTTGGTTAAGAGTTGTTGATGTAATAGGATATTTTCTCATAAGAGGTTACCCTACCTTAAGAGGCCACTGAACATTGTTCTTTCTTTTGGGAAAAATTTAATACAAGGGTTATATTTCATAGGATTAATCTCATTGTCTCTTATTATTTTCTTCTACACATATTTTCATGTCTATCTCTTCGGTGATTAGATTTCAAGAATTAAGGATCACTACAAATGGTATTAGATCTTTCTCTTGGGAATCAAGTGGAAGAATTTTTTCCTACATATTTTTCAAGAGGAAATATGGGAAGACAAAATTTAGATCCATTTCTAAAAACAATTGTGTAGAATATAAAGAACCTACTTGCATATCTAGGTGCCTCTTAAAAACGCACCCAAGTTTATCAAAAACATTGTCTCAAATGGACTCCAAAAAGTGAATATATCATTGATTTAAAATAAAATATTTTAGGGTTTATTCTAGTGATGGCCATGCATCTTACAAAGAAGATATATTTTGATAGAGTACCCATATTTCCACTAGATTGTGCTAGTAGATGTAGAGTGGCTATGACATTTCATAGTTGGACTTATAATAGATATTTTGATAAATATTGAGGGAGTTGTTATCAATTCAAATTTGTCTCCTCAAAACCCTAATCACATAAAGAACCTCCATTGAAACGTAATCTAATTCCACCAATTATACTAGAGATATGTTTTGACATCTTTAAATAAGACAAAGATCTATTAATTTAGTGGGTAAACTTGTGGGTGGGGAAGGATACACACAAAAAATACAAGTGGAGTCACCTTGTTGGACACCCTTGTAACCTTTTTTGGTGCCCCTTCAAGTAGTACCACATTCGACAACACCTGTATATGGAATCTCACTTTCACATACCCTTGGGTACATAGGAAGCCCCCTAGGTGCACCTAAAACTAGCCTTACATAAAATATATATCATGTTGTTGCTATCATACACTGAGAGCAACACTTAGGGAGATCACTCTCTATTACCAAGTAATCAAGTAGTACAACTAAGGGTATATTCTATCCTCCTTAGTTAGATCCCTGAGAGATTAGGCTAAATACAACTATTGGAAACCCACATGTATTTCAAATAGCTATAGCACTTAACACTCTATTCTTAGGAACCCATAAATCGTATCCACTACATAATGGATGACATACCTCAAAAGACTCATTACATGCTACTTATTACTTGGTATAGCACCATAGTAAATATTTTGTGTGAACCTAGGGACCCATGGCATCCACTTAGAATTCTTGGGCACATTATCAATATTCTTGGGTCAACAAGATAGAAATCACAATAGAAAAATTAACCTCCAATAACAAAATTATTTAACACAACCTTGCATATGCAATTCAAGAAATCAAACAAAAACTTGATACTTTTGGAGCAATAAAAAAAAAACCTGAGGCACTTTGCAAGGGAAAAGGCCATTAGTTGGACCTGTCATCTGTGTCAGAGTAGTAGGAAGGGGATAAATATTTAAATGTGTGAGGATATCGATTACATCCACCCTTTCATGATCATCATAGAAATAGACCACCCTTTCAGGATAACAACTTGTGGCATCACTTTCCAAAATTTGACATGAACAAGTTTGATGGCTCTGATCTAGCTGGTTGGGTTACCTAAATAGAAGACTAGTTATCTCTCCATGGAATTACATATGAATTAATGAAACTTAGGGTGGGGGTATTATATTTGGATACAAAATGTTGGCAATGGTGCCAATAGAATAAGAAATCTTGTGGAGGATACATTACCTAGAACCAGTTTGTGAAGGTCATCTATGCTTGTTTTGAATGAAGCACTCATTATTTGGGATGATTGACAAAATTGCACCAAATAGACATAGTTGTAGAATTTGTAGAAGCCTCTTGTGCATTTGGAAATCTAAAAAAATGGATTGCTTGATTCCTTTATTAAAGAATGTTTCATTAGTGGTCTCAAATCTCACATGTTTTCTATAGAAATGGGTGGTTTTGATATCATTTTGGGTGAAAAAAAATTACGCATCTTTGGACGTATCACCATTTATTTCAAGGACTTATATATGAGTTTTACTAAGGCAAGAAGAAACACACCCTCAAGGGGCTTATGTCCAATTCCCAAAAAATTATTATCTCTCACCATATGGAGAAGTTATTGAAAAAATGCCACTTAGGAATTATTTCCCAATTCAATTTCATACAAGTGGTGGACACCCCCCCACAAAAGATTCACCTAGATTTGTAGATTATCCTGGATAAACATCAATAGGTATTTGAAAGATCTCGTAGGTTTATCGCCTTCATATGGTGAGAATGACTATGGTATCCCCATGGTTCCAAGTATTTAGCCACCCACCATGCATACTTGTCGACACCATTTTGCATAGAAGAGTGAAATAGAAAATATCATTCATGAAATACTGGAGGCTAGAGCCATACATCCTAGTAATATTCCTTAATCATCACCTATGCTCATGGTATTAAATAAAGAAGGAAATTGGCACATGTGTCTTGATTTTCAATATCTCAAATAGTTGACCATTAAGGACAAATTCCCAGTCTAGTTATAGATGATATTCTAGATGAGATTCATGGAGCCATGTTTTTCATTAAAAAATAAACCTTCATTTAGGATACCACCAAATACAAATTAAGGAGGTAGACATACCTAATACAACTTTCAACACACATCAAGTTCATTATTAGTTTTTAGTGATGCCATTTGGAATTTGCAATGCTCCATCCAACTTTCATAGCCTCATGAATAAGAATGTTTTACCCTTCCTACACAATTTTTTTCTTGTCTTCTTTGATGATATCTTGATCTATAGAAAAATGTGGGAATCCTATGTGGAGCAAGTTGATAGATACTAGAAACTCTTGTGGGGCCACTATTTGTTCCTTAAATAGTCCAAATGTGTTTTTGGGGATTCATAACTCGAATACTTGGGTCACATCATTGGTTAATAAAAGGTGTCAGTGGCTCCCAATATTGTTGCAGCTATGCAATATTGGCCATGCCCTGAGACCTTAAAGAGCTTATGTGTTACTATAGGAAAGAATTCATCAGTCACAAAAACAATGGGAGGCTAATTTTCCTGAGTTCTTACCATAGATATTGTTGAATCTACTAGTATTGGATTTCAAACAATATCAGAGTTCACATTTGTGAGGCCAACCTATGCTATTCCAATGAGGTAAGCAAACCTTTATCATTTCTTATAGGTTAAATGTCCTATTGTAGAAATGAAGGTGGAATTGTAAGGGAACATGTGAAATAGTATGAAGGGAAAAGAACATGGAGTTCCACCAACTTTACACACACACACACACCATTTTTTAAGAACCTTAACTAGTTGGTTATGCAAGTGACCTTTTCCCGGTTATTTTATGTTTTCTAAGTATTCTCTTAAGACATTCTTAGCTATAGAATTTGCAAACCAAGGCTTAGAGGACATGAAGGAGTTTTATTAATCTATTGTGAATGATTTGTCTTCCACTGTTGGCATTGGCCAGGGGCATTACCAAGCCTTGAAGATAACCAACATAGACCTTCATTTTTCTTGTTGATGATCAACAATGGACAAACAACTCAAAGTCTCACGTATTATTTATCATTGCTTGTTAGTTGGTTGTATTGTGTCCAGGAAATTTTGAGAATAGAGTGTCAAAAGAGGCCTTGCAACTAGGAGAAGATAGAGATCCCTGTGTAGGTCAGAGGAATAGAGGCCTAGTAGCCATCATAAGGCATATCATTCCATACAAGACTAAGATATAAACTAGAGCTCAAAATAAAATTTTGCACAATATCCATGTTGGTGAAGCGTGTGGGCTATAAGTCCCTCGTTTACAGATCATGTATATATTCGTCTACACGTATATTTCTATGAATTTCTATTTGGTGATTCACTTTTAAGGATTAAGGATCACCACAAGGACCATCCATAGACAAAAGGTCATTCATGTAGTTGTAAAAGGTCTATTTTGGATCCTGGAAGAAGCATTGTAAATTGAAAACTATTAGACATAAATTGCTTGTGACTTCTATCAATCATGGTCACTTCATATGGAGGAGTAGATCATCAAAAAGAAGATGAAATTAGTTGTCTTCCCATAAATGAAAATTGTCAATATACCATTCCTTGTAAGCCACATCTAAATAAAACCAACCATATATGTCTCTTATATCCTTTTCTACAATATGTCCCCAAAGTTCCAAACCTCGGGTTGCTTCACATGCTCCTTATAGTTTTTGTACTCAATTGTCTACAATTAATAGTTGTGTATGAACTACTTCTAGGTTTTCATAATGTAGGTATACCTTTGAAATTTCTTCAACTTCAACTAACCACTTCTAGTGATGTTGTTCATATTCCATAGAAAATTCAAGAAAACTTACAAGAGCTTCTTCCACATAAGTTTCATATAAACCTTGATTTATCTCCATGATGGGGGCTAATATATCCATGTTAAATGAAATACTCCATTGTAAGTAAGAGAGATAGGGTTTTAAAAAAGAAATAATATGAGTTGGCATTCAATGGATCTCCTTTATGTGGCTAAGGTTTTGAGGTTGCAATTTAAAATGACCATAGCTTCCTTGATGTTGGTTAGAATCTCTATTATTAACCCAATCCAAAAATGGCACAACCACTCTGCTTTGAATGGTTCTGTTCTGGCATTTGGTTCATAAACAAAAATAAAAGTGTTTCATAAGAATTTCTTGCAAGGGTTTTGAGGCCATAATGATGCATTCCCCCTACCCTCCTGAGGATTCTGCGACCTCCCAGTCTTGGATCTTCAAATTCCTTGAACCAAATTGGCTCTTCAGGCCTCAACAGACCCTGAAAAATGATACACACATGCCCCTTTGATGTTACCTATAGGTTCATGTTACCCGCGACCCCTGCTCTATGGCGCTTTGGCAACACCAATTCGTGAGTACTATGCCCCTCGCTAGACTTTTTCTTCTATGTGAACATGGCTTGTAACCATGGGGCAACTCTTCGTAACTTCGGGCTTTGGAAATATTGCAACCTCCACCCTTGTCTTCTTCTAAAACACTTTTCTCCGAATTCGCAGATCTTTGTCATGTGTCCTCCTAGATCTGATGGTCCAACTGTACTTCGGATTTCGTGAGTTCACGAAATTTCACCTACTTCACCCTCAACCTCTCCATATCTCTATCTCCCAGATTTTCTAATCCGCTGCCACGTAATCTCCTCACGGCCAACAGCTTGGATTCGCTTCGTGACTTCAGCGATCTCGCTTCTCAACACTTCAAAATACTCCAAACTTTGAAATATCGAAATGTCTCACGGCTAACCTCCATGCAACTTTCATTATATCTGATGGTCTGGAATGATTCCAGTCCCTCCTAGACGGATTCTTACTCGTTGATTCTGGGAAATATTAAAGGGTTCCTCACTTTGAATATTTCTCACCGCTCTTCCTCATGAGCTTATTCTTCCTCGAAATTTTACCTCCTTAGAATACTCCCTTCGACACGTAGTCAAATTTCAGCCTGTGCATGCCTTGCAACAGGTCCTCCTCCACAACTCAGCTTCTCTGTGGATGAATTTCGCTACTCCTCTTGAGCTTATGAGTCAAAATACTCTGTCGCACACCCCTTGCGGACAACTTCCCTTCAATTTTAAATCTTTAAGGCGACTGTGCACTCCTTGCAACAATATTCAAAGACTTAATTGGTTCCTTCAGAATAATATGAACTTGAGCGAGGTTCCTGTTACCCACACTCTCAAACTATCTCTGTTGATCTTTCTGAGTCCCTGCGGAATCTGTCATGCATGCCTTGTAGACATTATGCACTCCTTTAACAAATAAAGTTCTCGTTATCTCTTCTGAGATTATGAGCCGAAACAGACTCTGTTAATGCACTCCTTGCGGACACTATGCACACTTGCATTTACTCCTAATAGAGAAACAATTTGAAACTTATCTAGGTCTTCACAGATTCATACATTTAACCATGTAAATGCATCCATAAACACAAGAACAATAAATAACAGATGTTTGCAACTAAATAGAAATTCTACCATTCAGTCATTCAGATAGACACAACAACACTAGACATTTGGGACAATGCTCCTCTATTATATTCATTCAACTGAAAATATACATGTGTTCATATACTCTGATAAGCTTCAACAACTTCTACTGCATATACAACTACAACAACTACAATGGAAAAAACTATCAACAACAAGAGTTCCAACCACCTCTAGGCAACAATACCAATTTTTTTTACAAGAGGGGCTCTTCGAGCCTTTCCCTCCAACTACTCTAGAGCTATCATATCGAATTAAAAGATTTCAGCTACTTAAGATTTATTACTATAAATATTTTTGACAGACATATAAGATCAAACACATCGAATCTGTACTGCGCACAACTTCATTAAAATAAATACATCCTCTGACGATCTCATGCGATCATCTAGCTCCAAAACATTAAAGATGTTCATAAATTACAATCCTTTCAAAATATTTACGTGATATGCCATTTTGAAATTTGAAATTCACTTCAAAATGAACACTAAGCACTGAGTTGTCTTCCACTCATGCATTGCTGGCGATGGTCCTACATCATACTCCTGTGGCTAAAAATTAATGGACTCCTGCACTGACCTTCCATGTTTCTAAATATCCGCTTCATTTACCCAACTGCCATCTTCTATTGGGCGTCCTTTCCATTTTACCAAATACTCAAAATATGTTTTCCTTATGGTCTTTTTACCAATTCGTCGATCTACGATCTTCTCCATCTACGGCTTCTCTACTACAGGCATCTGCTCTTTCCGTTGAACTTCTTTTTGATCTTCTGATCTTCTGATTCCATCTTCTCTGTAAGGATACATGTATGCAATGTTGAATATGGGCGATATACCCACATCTTCTAGTAGCTCTATGTCATAAGCATTCTCATCAAATTTTCTTATGATCTTGCACGGTCCTATCTTCTTCAGATTTAGTTTATTATATGTTCCTCTTGGGAACCTCTCCTCCTCTACCTCTTCCTCTTCCTCTAGGAAAAAAGTTTCTACCACCACTTTGTCTCCCTTAGGAACTTCCTCCTCTTTCAGAGTGACTATGTGGTTTCTCAGTCTCACCTTTGGGCTTCTATTCCTTGTCATGGGAAATTCCCTTGCCTCTGTTTAAACTTCTACCTCTGCTCTGTTGACTTTAATTTCTGGCCAACTTCTCCTCTACTTTCATCGCAATCTGGTAAACATCCTCCATTGTCTTTACTATCATCATGTTGTTTTCGTCCTGGATTTCATATCTCAGGCCGTTTATATACCTGACAACTTTTTCCTCATATCTCTCTCTCTATCCAGCCCTAATGTTCAGTCTATAGAACTCTTTTGTATACTCCTTGACTGTCATTCCTTTCTGCCTCAGGTTCTGCAATCTCCTAAGCAGATTTATCTGATAGTCCTTGGGTATGAATTTATCTTTTAACTTAGCTACCATTCTATCCTAGCTCTTAATTTTTTGTTTTCCTTTACTCCTTCTGTCAGCCTGTAGTTCATCCCACCACAACGCTGCATGACNCATGGATTTCATATCTCAGGCCGTTTATATACTTGACAACTTTTTCCTCATATCTCTCTCTCTATCCAGCCCTGATGTTCAGTCTATAGAGCTCTTTTGTATACACCTTGACTGTCATTCCTTTCTGCCTCAAGTTCTGCAATCTCCTGAGAAAATTTATTTGATAGTCCTTGGGTATGAATTTATCTTTTAACTTAGCTACCATTCTATCCCAGCTCTTAATTTTTTGTTTTCCTTTACTCCTTCTGTCAGCCTGTAGTTCATCCCACCACAGCGCTACATGACCTTTTAATATGGTGACATCATGTTTCACCTTTTTCTCCTAATCGACATCTTCATAGTCGAAATACTTGTCCATTGCTCGTATCCAATCAAGCAATTCTTCGACGTCCAAATTACCTTCATACATTGGGATGTATATCTTTTCTCTAGCTCCCAACGTGACAATTGCTTTCAGCAACTGCTCTTCCACATCATCGTTCGCTACAGCTTCTTCAACTTCCACTTTTTGATTCTCTACATCACTGACATCTCTAGCGTCAGGTTCTCTCCTTTGCATCGTTTCCATGGCATCCAATCTTTCTCACAGTTCTCTCATTTCCCTTTCCATAGCTTGATTTTCTACGGGTGGCTCTGCATGTCTCCTAGGCAGCATTGTGTTGATGTATCTGATACCACTTGATGATATCGACCTACTTCATTCATCTCTTCTTCCTACATAAATCAATTATGTTGGCTCTGATACCACTTGATGCAGACCCCCTACCCTCCTGTGGATTCTGCGACCTCCCGGTCTTGGATCTTCAAATTCCTTGAACCAAATTGGCTCCTCGAGCCTCATCAACCCCCAAACAATGGTAACCTTCTACAGGTTCAAGTTACCCATGACCCCTGCTCTATGGCGCTTTGGCAACACCAGTGTGTGAGGACTAGCCCCCTCGCTAGACTCTTTCTTCCATGTGACCCCGGGTTGTGACCGTGGGGCATCTCTTCGTAACTTCAGGCTTCAGAAATATTGCAACCTCTGCCCTTGTCTTCTTCCAAAACAATTTTCTACAAATTCGCAGATCTCTTCCACGTGTCCTCCTGGATCTGACGGTCTAGCTGTACTTCGAATTTCGCGACTTCGCAAAATTTCACCTACTTCACCCTCAAATTCTCCGGACCTCTATCTCCCGTATTTTCTAATCTGCTACCACGTACCCTCCTCGCGACCAACGTCTTGGATTCGCTTTGTGACTTCGCGACTTCGGTGATCCCGATTCTCAACACTTCAAAATACTGCGAACTCTTAAATACCGAAATGTCTCATGGCTAACCTCCGTGCAACTTTCTTCAGATCTAACAGTCTGGAATGATTCTGGTCCCTCCTAGACGGATTCTTACTCATTGATTCTGGGAAATCTTAAAGGATTCCTCCCTTTGAAGATTTCTCGCCGCTCTTCCTCCTAAGCTTGTTCTTCCTCGAACTTTTGCCTCCTTAGAATACTCCCTTCGACATGTAGTCGAATTTCAGCCTGTGCACGCCTTGCAATAGGTCCTCCTCCACAACTCGTCTTCTCTGTGGACAACTTTCGCTACTCCTCCTAATATTTTGAGTTAATAGACTCTGTCCCGCACCCCTTGCGGAGAACTTCCCTTCATAACTCTTGAAGGCAACTGTGCACTCCTTGCAACAATCTTCAAAGAATTAATCGGTTCCTTAAGAATAATACGAACTTGAGCGAGGTTCCTCCTACCCACACTCTCAAACTATCTATGCTGAACTTTCTGGGTCCCTGCGGACTCTCTCACACACACCTTGCGAACATTATGCACTCCTTTCAAAAATAAAGTTATTGTTATATCTTCTGAGCTTATGAGCCGAAACAGTGTCTATCAACGCACTCCTTTCAGACACTATGCACACTTGCATTTACTCGTAGAAGAGAAACAATTTGAAACTTATCTAGATCTTCACAGATTCATACATTTAACCATGTAAATGCATCCATAAACACAAGAACAAGAAACAATAGAGAGTTGCAACTAAATAGAAAGTCTACCATTCATTCATTCAGATAGACACAACAACACCAAACATTTGGGACAATGCTCCTCTGTTATATTCATTCAACTGAAAATATACATGTGTTCATATACTCTGATAAGCTTCAACAGCTTCTACTACATATACAACTACAACAACTAAAATGGCAACAATTATCAACAACGAGAGTGCCAACCACCTATGGGCAATAATACAAAGTTTTTTTACAAGAGGGGCTCTTCAAGCCTTTCCCTCAAACTACTCTAGAGCTATCCTATCTAATTAAAAGCTTTCAACTACTTAGGATTTATTACAATAAATATTTGTGATAGACAGATAAGATCAAACACATCAAATTTGTACTACATGTAGCTTCATTAAAAGAAATACATCATCTGATGATCACATGCGATCATCCAGCTCCAAAACATTAAAGATGTTCATAAATTACAATCCTTTCAAAAGATTTACGTTATATGCCATTTTGAAATTTGAAATTCACTTCAAAATGTGCGCTAGGCGTTGAGTTGTCTTCCACTCGTGCTTTGGTGGTGATGCTCCTGCATCACATAACTTGACTACTTTAGTGTTGTGGTCAACACTTGTACATGGGACCTTGGTTTCATAGACTATTTCAATGTTGCGATCAACACTTACACATGTGAACCAAGTTTCCTAGACTACTTCAGTGTTGTGGTCAACACTTGTACATGGGACCTTGATTTATGGTGTACATCATAGCTACAAGCATCAAGGACAATGCTTCTCGAAGGGCAATGGCATGGTGGGATTCTCCTTACAAGTGTAATAGGAGCATGTGGGCCCATTAGAGTTAAGAATAGGGTAAGTATGGTGGTCATCTAATGTAATGTGGATTAGGTCCACAATGTTAGTCATTATTAAATAAGACCCATTAGGTATTTAATATTGAATAAATGCATTGTGGCCTCATTAAAGAAGGCCTACTAGGTAGTTAGCATTTGGTTATGTTTAGGGTTTTCTAGCTAGCTATAAACACAGATGGATTCCTCCTTATAAATCATGTATTAGAATATATTGTATTGATGCTTAGTTCATTGAGAGGTTGTCCCCTTGATAAGGCAAGTGAATAAGAGTTTTTCCTTCCATAAAATAATTGTTGTATAATGTTTCCCTACCTTAAATGTTTTTTATTAATAAAGTATAAAAGTTTTCTTGGATATTTGGTTTGCAAACATTTTATGTACAAAGGATCATTACAAAAATTCCTCTAATAACTCAATTATATTTTCTTTCAATTCCTCTTATATCTTCAAAGAATCTTTTGCAATAATCATGAAATGAAATATTAACTCATTAAAATATGGATATGGATATTAATCACTTNATCTTTTCTCTAGCTCCCAACGTGACAATTGCTTTCAGCAACTGCTCTTCCACATCATCGTTCGCTACAGCTTCTTCAACTTCCACTTTTTGATTCTCTACATCACTGACATCTCCAACGTCAGGTTCTCTCCTTTGCGTCGTTTCCATGGCATCCAATCTTTCTCACAGTTCTCTCATTTCCCTTTCCATAGCTTGATTTTCTACGGGTGGCTCTGCATGTCTCCTAGGCGGCATTGGCGGCATTGTGCTGATGTATCTAATGCCACTTGATGATATTGGCCTACTTCCTTCGTCTCTTATGTCTACATAAATCAATTATGTTGGCTCTAATACTACTTGATGCAGATCCCCTACCCTCCTGTGGATTCTGCGACCTCCCAGTCTCGGATCTTCAAATTCCTTGACCCGAATTGGCTCTTCGGGGCTCATCAGACCCTAAACAATGATACACACCTGCAAGTTCAAGTTACCCATGACCCCTGCTCTATGGCGCTTTGGCAACACCAATTCATGAGTACTAGCCCCCTCGCTAGACTCTTTCTTCTATGTGACCACGGATTGTGACCGTGGGGCATCTCTTCGTAACTTTGGGCTTCGGAAATATTGCAACCTCCGCCCTTGTCTTCTTTCGAAACAATTTTCTACAAATTCACGGATCTCTGCCACGTGTCCTCCTGGATCTAACGGTCCAACTGTACTTTGGATTTCACGACTTTGCGAAATTTCACCTACTTCACCCTCAACGTCTCTGGACCTCTATCTCCCGTATTTTCTAATCTGCTGCCACGTACCCTCCTCGCAGCCAACATCCTGGATTCGCTTCGTGACTTCACAACTTCGGTGATCCAGATTCTCAACACTTCAAAATACTCTGAACTCTGAAATACCGAAATGTCTCACGGCTAACCTCCGTGCAACTTTCTTCAGATCTAACGATCTTGAATGATTCTGGTCCCTCCTAGACGGATTCTTACTCGTTGATTCTGGAAAATCTTAAAGGATTCCTCCCTTTGAAGATTTCTCGTCACTCTTCCTCCTGAGTTTGTTCTTCCTCGAACTTTTGCCTCCTTAGAATGCTCCCTTCGACACGTAGTCAAATTTCAGCCTGTGCACACCTTGCAATAGGTCCTTCTCCACAACTCGACTTCTCTGTGGACAACTTTTGCTACTCCTCCTGATATTTTGAGTTAAAAGACTCTGTCCCGCGCCCCTTGTGGAGAAATTCCCTTCATAACTCTTGAAGGCGACTGTGCACTTCTTGCAACAATCTTCAAAGAATTAATCGATTCCTTCAAAATAATACGAACTTGAGCAAGGTTCCTCCTACCCACACACTCAAACTATCTATGCTGAACTTTCTGTGTCCCTACGGACTCTGTCACGCATGCCTTGCGAACATTATGCACTCCTTTCAAAAATAAAGTTATTGTTATCTCTTCTGAGCTTATGAGCCGAAACAGTCTCTGTCAACGCACTCCTTTCAGACACTATGCACACTTGCATTTACTCATAGAAGAGAAACAATTTGAAACTTATCTAGGTCTTCACATATTCATACATTTAACCATGTAAATGCATCCATAAACACAAGAACAAGAAACAACAGAGAGTTGCAACTAAATAGAAAGTCTACCATTCATTCATTCAGATAGACACAACAACACCAAACATTTTGGGACAATGCTCCCATGTTATATTCATTCAACTAAAAATATACATGTGTTCATATACTCTGATAAGCTTCAACAAATTCTACTGCATATGTAACTACAACAACTACAATGGAAACAATTATCAACAATGAGAGTGCCAACCACCTCTGGGCAACAATACAAAGTTTTTTTACAAGAGGGGCTCTTCGAGCCTTTCCCTCCAACTACTCTAGAGCTATCCTATTTAATTGAAAGCTTTCAACTCCTTAGGATTTATTACAATAAATATTTTTGACAGACAGATAAGATCAAACACATCGAATCTGTACTACACACAGCTTCATTAAAAGAAATACATCATCTGACGATCACATGCGATCATCCAGCTCCAAAACATTAAAGATGTTCATAAATTACAATCCTTTCAAAAGATTTACGTTATATGCCATTTTGAAATTTGAAATTCACTTCAAAATGTGCGCTAGGCGTTGAGTTGTCTTCCACTCGTGCTTTGCTGGTGATGCTCCTACATCACATAAGTTGACTACTTTAGTGTTGTAGTCAACACTTGTACATGGGACCTTGGTTTCATGGACTATTTCAATGTTGTGATCAACACTTACACATGTGAACCAAGTTTCCTAGACTACTTCAATGTTGTGGTCAACACTTGTACATGGGACCTTGATTTATGGTGTACATCATAGCTACAAGCATCAAGGACAATGCTTCTCGAAGGGCAATGGCATGGTGGGATTCTCCTTACAAGTGTAATAGGAGCATGTGGGCCCATTAGAGTTAAGAATAGGATAAGTATGGTGGTCATCTAATGTAATGTGGATTAGGTCCACAATGTTAGTCATTATTAAATAAGACCCATTAGGTATTTAACATTGAATAAATGCATTGTGGCCTCATTAAAGAAAGCATACTAGGTAGTCAGCATTTGGTTATGTTTAGGGTTTTCTAGCTAGCTATAAACACAGATGAATTCCTCCTTATAAATCATGTATTGAAATATATTGTATTGATGCTTAGTTCAGTGGGAGGTTGTCCCCTTGATAAGGCAAATGAATAGGTGTTTTTCTTTCCATAAAATAATTGTTGTATAATGTTTCCCTACCTTAAATGTTTTTTATTAATAAAATATAAGAGTTTTCTTGAATATTTGGTTTGCAAACATTTTATGTACAAAGGATCATTACAAAAATTCCTCTAATAACTCAATTATATTTTTTTTCAATTCCTCTTATATCTTAATAACTCAATTATATTTTCTTTCAATTCCTCTTATATCTTCAAAGAATCTTTTGCAATAATCATGAAATGAAATATTAACTCATTAAAATATGGATATGGATATTAATCACTTATCTTATGTTTATTAACTAATAAAAACATGGATATTAACTTACTTATCTTATATTTATTAACTAATAAAAACATGGATATTAATCACTTATCTTATGTTTTACTAGTTAAAAATTAGTGTAATTAATTTGGTGGCTAAATCATTATAGTCATGATAAAAGACACGGAAACTCTATGATCATGCAAGTTAGATGTCTCTATAAAATTGTACGAATTCAACACGTAGAAGGTTCGAAGGTTTTTTTCACCTATAATTAATAATGGAAGAGAAAAAGAAGAAACATTGCATACAGAGTCGAATGGTCTAAGTCAAGACTCTAGTCCATGGTCTATATAGGCCAGGCGTGGGTATTGAATGGAAATGCCTTGAATTTTCCGCCGACAATGACTGTTACGCAAATTGTTTTGTTTTCTACCGTTCAACTTTTTACACATTACTTGTGAAAGCTCTTCCGC
>JZKD02S2391927.1:156263-169576 GCA_000966675.3 Picea glauca | reverse complement strand
TCATAAATTACAAAGCACATAAAAAATTAAATATTAAAAAATACAAAGAAAAATGAATTCATGCTTGGACTTTAGGTTAGAGGATATTTAGCCTAGAGTCTAATGTGTTTTCTTGCTGGGGCTTTAAACCCAGGGTGACATTCCCATCTCTTCCTGTAACACCCTGTTTCCCCAGTTTGTAAAAATAACTATATTGGCCAAGAACTATGGCAAACTCAAAGATGTGAATGTTTGATTTGATGGACCTTTGTATAAAAGGTCGATGAATGTAAATTATGTTATGAATAGGTGTTGCATGGTTGTTGGGAGGGGGATGTGTTGAAAGAAACAACGATAGCTAATGAGATGTGGTGGAAGGGACCTGGAATGGTTGTGTTAACTTCCACTGAACCAATACCGTACCAGTTTTTACTTGCTCAAAGACCAAAACAACTCTCTAACCCTGGAATGAATTACCTGCCAGGATGGTAGGTGGGGGGGCTCCTCAAGAGTTAATGAGGGGATGGGGGCAAACCGCCCATCCGTAGAAGCTCTCAGACCTGACCATGGATGGGGGAATTTGCGCCACACGCAATCTTGTAGAAAAAGGCAAGAAAGGAAGTGTGGGGAGAAGAAGAAAGAACATGCGCGACGCGGAACGCGGAAGAAAAACTAGAGGAACTCGGGAAATATGGAGAGTTCTGAACAAAGGAGAAGGGGAGTACCCTTCATCCTTGACTTTCATCAAGCTGGAAGTAGGAGAATAAATCTCAAAGCATCGTGGTCTAGGTCGGGGGTGGCTAGTGGTAAATCCGTCTGGAGTCACTAAGCCTACAGTTGGGTGGAAACGAGCATCCCTCTCAGTAATCGCATCCCGTCTAGTGTTTCTGATAAGTGTTATGTCTTGTATTTTGAATTGAATATCACGAACGCATGCTCATGTTTATACTCTCATAAATGGTTTCTGTATAGAAGTGTTTGCCTTGTGTTTTGATTGGAAATAATGGATGCATGTGTATACTTATATGACCATAATCAGTTTATGTATAGAATGAATAAGTTCATAATACGAGTCCGTTCCCTCGAGAATTGTCCCATTTACTTGACTCACGCTATACCCTGGTTTAATTTCTCGAAGGCACCTTCTCCCGGGGAGTTTCCTCGAATTTCCAGGTCAGAGTAAGTTCCTTTAAAAGACTATCGTTATAGTAAACCCACGTGTTTACTCTACCCCTGTCACAAAGTTCATGGCTCGGCGAGTTAGGAAGGCTTTTCAGTCAGGTCACCAAGCCTAGGGATAATTACCCAAGAACCCTCTGAAGGATCATGTGCTTTGAGTCTAGAAACCTTGTACAAGAAAGAGTAGTTCTCTCTGGTTTCGAAGTAGTGGGATTTTGAAGCCCCGAGAGGTTGAATCTCGTGATTCAAGATCAAAAATGACAACGAGTCCAATTATTGAAAGAGAATACCTGATCATTTGGTAGACGAACGGTCAAGATCCTTTCGAAAATATCCCAGATCTATCAAGACCGATGGATCTAGAGGAGGAACGCAAAAATTAACACCTCGGCTCCTTCAATCTTCACAAGTAGCAATGGGATCTAGGACCGTAGATCGAAGGATCTGTCAGAGCTTTATTGAACATTGATCTTAACCTTTGCATAGGTAGGAGAGTGGACTTGACAATGTCCTGAAAGTCCCAATGTATTCGAAACTGTCCATTGGCACAGGACATGTGGTAGTCGGGTAGCATTTCGCTAACTCACGACTTGGAGTGGTCAAAGGGTAGGACTGCACGAACTTGCAATTCGCGAAATCGTGACGTGATCATGGTCATTGATCCATGGGTGATCTAGACCATCGATTTAGCGTGAATGGGTTTCGACATTGGAAACAAAAGGGTAAGATCCCTCATCTTCGCAAGTCGCGAAATCTCGGTATACGAAACCCTGAATCATTTTAATGTGAATAGGTTTCAGCGTTTCAGCATTTCGACACCCGAGAAACCAAAGGGTAAGATCCCTCGTCTTCGCAAGTCGCGAAATCCCGGTATATGAAACCCCGAATCAATTTAGCGTGAATAGGTTTCGGCGTTTCGGCATTTCGGCACCCGGGAAACCAAAGGGAAAGATCCCTCGTCTTCACAAGTCGCGAAATCCCAGTACACAAAACCCTGAATCAGTTAAGTGTGAA
The DNA here is from genome assembly GCA_000966675.3 of Picea glauca. Taxonomy (NCBI): domain Eukaryota; kingdom Viridiplantae; phylum Streptophyta; class Pinopsida; order Pinales; family Pinaceae; genus Picea; species Picea glauca. The sequence continues at coordinate 167,404 of JZKD02S2391927.1, read as the reverse complement.
TAGGTTTCGGCATTTCGACGTTTCAACACCCGGGAAACCAAAGAGCAAGATCCCTCGTCTTCGCAAGTCGCGAAATCCCGATACACGAAACCTCGACGCGCTCTGTGGATGAGTCCTAGGTTACAAGACAGGGTCATGTAGTAGAAAGGAGGAGTCCTGAAAGGATCTAGACCATCCATCAGAGGAGATGCGTGGTGAGCGGTCAGAGTTCGGGGAAAGCTCCGAAATCCAGTGAGCCATTAGATCTAGTAGAATAGCGAAGGGATTAAGACTGAATGTCTTTCAACACCCTTAAGCTCATGAGGAATAGTGACTGTTAGATATAAATCAACGAGGGTCGTTGATCTCATACACGAATTCCCATATCGAAATTTGGGGATTGGAGTGACAAGAGATTTGGAGTCGTTTTATCGTGAACTCCCGGTTCACGAAACTCCAAAAAGATCTGGACTGTTGGATCCAAATCATCGAGGATCGTTGGATCTCGTACAAGAACTTGCATTTCGGAGTTCGGGGAATGGAGTGGCCAGGGGTTTGGGTCGCTGCATTTCGAACTCCCGGTTACCGAAATCTCGATATGGATAGAACCGTTGGATCAGGGGGAGATTCGCAGCCATCGATCTCATCGAAGGTAATATTTCAGGTTTCGGGGTTTGAAGAGTCGAAAGACTTGAATCTCTTGCATCATTGAGTCACGAAATGCGAAAGGCACCTCTTGGCTTGGCCTATGGTCCCAACCAATGATCACATGGAGGTGGATAAGGGAAGAGCTAGCCTGAGCTAGGCCCCCGTAGGAATTTGGGGATTCTATCCCTTGAGAAAAAGCAAAAATTTTATTTTTGCCGTAGTGGGTATGTTACAAATTGGTATCAGAGCATGGTTACAACACTTGGCCTGCTTGGGCTCATGAACGAGTTGCGCAGAAACTCCATTTGAAGTACTCTTAAAAGGAGTAACCCTCTATTTTAACCCCGTTTATCAAAAGTCGAAGTTAAGAATGAAAATTCCTACTGTGTGTATGCATTTAAAAAATATGAATTATGCACTGATTGTGAATGAATATAATGTTGACTAACAACAAGTGTTTTTCCTGCACAACAAGCAAACGATCAACCGCGGGAAACTGCAGACGCATAGAATGGTGATGCACCACGAAGTGGGGGATGGCTCCCACAATAGAGACAAAGATTCTGACGAAAGGAGAGTGGTAGAGACCCCTCCAGATCTAGCTAAGACTGTGAGGAGTCTCATGGTCGAGCTACAGAGCTGCAAGGCCGACAATGAGAGGTTGATAAAAGAGCAAGAGAAGCAAACGAAAATTAATGCAGTCTTGCTGCAGAGTTTATCCGACATACAAAGACAGTTGCAGCATGAACCTGACACTAGTCACGCGGACCGACGACAGACAAAGAAAAGTCTAAGTCCACCTGAGATACAGAAACATGGTATTTTAAGTGGCCACACTGAGAAGAGCACCTTGAGAAAGGTCCACCCCAGAGATAAGGGGCAAGCGTCGGACGATTACTCTGGAAAGGAAATTGGCGACTCGGAGGGATCTTCTAGTAGCAGAACTAGTTCTTATTCCTGAAGAAAATGGAAGAAGCGAAAGCATTCCAAAAGTCATAACCTTGAAGAATTCAAGAAGGCCAAACCACCCTCTTTTGACGGTGAAATAAAGAAGGGGGAGGAAACGGAGGCCTGACTACTTGGACTAAAGAAGTATTTCAGAGTCTATGACTTCTCAGAAAACTTGAAGGCCCGAGTAGCCACTTTCAACTTGAATGGAAAGGTTTCCATTTGGTGGGAAGACCTTAAGAATGTAAATGGGATTCACGAAGAGGACCTATCTTGGGAACGGTTTGAGAAATACTTCAGGAAGAAGTATCTGTCGGAAAAGTATTTCAACCAAAAGACTAAAGAATTCTATGAACTCAAGCTGGGGCAACTCACCATAGAGGAATATGTCAGCAAATTCCTCGAGTTGTTGAGGTACGTACCCTATATAAAAGAAGAAAAGGCAAAGGTGCAATGATTCATCAGTGGACTACCTAAGGACTATCATAACATGATTGAGTTTGATGAGCCAAAGACTTTAGAAGACACTATCCGAAAGGCAAGATATTGCTATGAACAACTTGGGCATCAGACAGAACCTCGTGAAGGCTGGAAGCAGAAGAATAGTTCATGATTCCAAAAAAAGGGGTTTAAATCCCCAAGATTTAAAAAACCATAAAAAGAAATCAAGGATGAGCTTCCCAGCCCGAAGCGTACACCAGCAGAATTTCCCCTCCCAGGGCAGAAATAAACCTTCTGGATCTTCCCCAGGAAAGAATGATAACCCAAAGAGAGAACCCTTGAAATGTTGGGGTTGTGGAGAAGAACATCTACTGAGAGACTGCCTACACCGACAACAGAACAGTTAGAGAATTTACAGTGTTCAAGAAGCCACCACTATCAATGACGTGGCCAGGAGTGTGCCACAAATTTATGCAGCCTTGGATAATAAACAAGCTGACCACCAAGCTTTAGTGGTGGAGATAGAAGGTATGATCACCAACCATCTAGTGTCTATTCTAATTGACCCTGGTTCAAATTTGAGTTATATAGCACCTAAGGCTATTGATAAGTGTAAATTACAGCCACATAAACATGCCAAGCCATGGTTGGTACAGTTAGCCACTGGCATCAAAAGAAAGGTAGCGGAGGTCATACCAGCTTGTCAATTCACTATGGGTGAATTCCCCACCCAAGCAACCCTTAACATATTACCCCTAGGATCGTATGACCTGTTGATTGGTATGGACTGGCTAGCCACATATGAAGCCAGACTGGACTATTACCATAAAACCTTAGAATGTGTAAGTGAAGAAGGAAGAAGGATAACCCTTCAAGGGATCCAAAAACCTATCTCGATGAGACGAATATCAGCTCTTCAAATGAGAAAGTATTGCAGAAAGGGATGTCCACTATATGCGATACAGGTGTTGGAATCAATTGAAGATGACAAATCGAGCCTCAAAGACCACCCCACACTAAGAGAATATAGAGATGTATTTTCGGAAGAGGTACTGGGTCTACCTACGAGAAGGGACATTGACTTCTCGATAGAACTTGCACCAGGAGCAGTGCTAGTGTCTAGGACACCTTACAAGATGAGCACACCCAAGCTAGTTGAGCTTAAATTGCAACTAAAAGAAATGATGGAAAAAGGCTATATCCGGCCCAGCGTGTCTCCATGGGGAGCACCGCTCCTATTTGTGAAAAAGAAAGACAGTACCCTTTGATTGTGCGTAGATTATAGACAACTCAATAAGGTAACCATAAATAACAAGTACCCCTTACCCAGGATCGATGACATGTTCGATCAATTAGGAGGTGCTTCCATATTCTCAAAGATTGACTTGAGATCTAGATACCATCAAGTCCGAATCAAGGGTGAAGACATCCACAAAACTCCCTTCAGGATGAGATATGGTCACTATGATTTTGTGGTAGTACCATTTGGATTAATCAATGCCCCTGCCACTTTTATGTGCTTGATGAACAATGTGCTCAGCAAATTCCTAGACAAATTTGTACTGGTTTTTATTGACGATATATTAGTTTACTCCAAGAATAAAGAGGAACATGAGGAACATCTTAGGCTTGTGCTTCAAGTGCTAAGAGAACATCAACTCTATGCCAAATTTAGCAAGTGCGACTTTTTCCAGAAGCAAATACATTACTTGGGCCATGTCATATCTGAAGAGGGAGTAGCAGTAGACCCTGACAAGATCATGTCTATCATGGAATGGCCTACCCCAAAGGACGTTTCAGATATCAGATCCTTTATGGGATTAGTCGGATACTATAGGAGATTTATAAAAGGATTCTCCAAGATTGGTTGTCCAATAACTGCCCTCCAGAAGAAGGGATCTAAATTCATGTGGACACAAGAATGTGAAGAAAGATTTCAATCCCAAAAACATCTACTGACCCACGCACCCGTGTTGAAGATTGTCGATCCCGAAGCTGACTTCCTCGTGTGCACAGATGCCTGCAAGGAAGGGCTTGGAGGAGTCCTTATGCAAGGAGGAAGTGTATTCTGCTATGAATCCCAAAAATTGAATAAGCACGAAGTCAATTATGTGATCCATGATCTAGAGCAGGCCGCCATAGTGCACACCTTAAAAATGTGGAGGCATTACCTCCTGGGAAGGAAATTTGTACTTATGACAGACCACTGTGGATTGTGATATCTGTTTGACCAACCAAATCTCAATGCCAAACAAGCTAGGTGGATGGCCCTCCTTAGCGAGTTTTATTTTGAAATCAAACATATTAAAGGAAAGGAAAATAAGGTGGTTGATGCCCTTAGCAGAAGTATGAAAACAATTCACCTGGCAGCGGTGAGCACCTGCGAGACGAATGTCAAGGAAAGAGTCAGGAATGCACAAGAAACAAACACATTTTTCCAGACCGTGACTTCGTACCTGGAGCAAGAACCCACAGGGATAAAGTATGAAGGCTATCAAATGATAGATGGAGGTCTGCTAACTTACAGAAACAGATTGTATATTCCAGATCGTGATGACTTGAAGAGGTTCAAAATGGATGAACTACATAAAAGATCGTATACTGGTCACCCAGGATACCATAAGATGATCACAACCACTAGAAAACAATTCTATTGGCCTAGATTGAAGAAACACGGAGAGTTCTGAACAGAGGAGAAGGGGACTAACCTTCGTCCTTGACTTCCGTTAAGCTAGAAGTAGGAGACTGAATCTCAAAGCATCGTGGTCTAGCTCGGGGCTGGCTAATGGTAAATCCATTTGGAGTCACTAAGCCAACAGTTGGGTGGAAACGAGCACCCCTCTCATCAGTCGCATCCCGTTCGGTGTTTCTGATAAGTGTTATGTCTTTTATTTTGAATTGAATATTACGAACGCATGCTCATGTTTATACGCTCATAAATGGTTTCTGTATAGAAGTGTTTACCTTGTGTTTTGATTGGAAATAATGGATGCATGCTTATACTTATATGACCATAATCGGTTTATGTATAGAATGAATAAGTTCAGAATACGAGTTCGTTCCCTTTAGAATTGTCCCATCTACTTGACTCACGCTATACCCTAGTTTAATTTCTCGAAGGTACCTTCTCCTAGGGAGTTTCCTCGCATTTCCCAGTCGGAGTAAGTTTCTTGAAAAGACTACCGTTATACTAAATCCATGTGTTTACTCTACCCTTGTCACAGAGTTCATGGCTCGGCGAGTTAGGAAGGATTTTTAGTCAGGTCACCAAGCCTAGGGATAATTACCCAAGAACCCTCTGAAGGATCATGTGCTCTGAGTCTGGAAACCTTGTACAAGAAAGAGTAGTTCTCTCAGGTTTCGAAGTAGTGGGAGTTCGAAGCCTCGAGAGGTTGAATCTCGTGATTCAAGCTCAAAAATGACAACGAGTCTAGTTATCGAAAGAGAATACCCCATTGTTTGGTAGACGAACGGTTGAGATCCTTTCGAAAATACCCTAGATCTGTCAATACCGATGGATCTAGAGGAGGAACACAGGCGTTAACACCTCGACTCCTTCAGTCTTCGCAAGTAGCGATGGGATCTAGGACTGTAGATCCAAGGATCTGTCAGAGCTTTATTGACCGTTGATCTTAATCTTTGCATAGGTAGGAGAGTGGACTTGACAACGTCCTGAAAGTCCCAAAGTATTTGGAACCTTCCATCGGCACAGGACACATGGCAGTCGGGTAGAATTTCGCTGACTCGCAACTTGGAGTGGTCAAAGGGTAGGACTGCACGAACTCACGATTCGTGAAATCGCAACGTGATCGTGGTCGTTGATCCATGGGTGATATAGACCATCGGTTTAGCGTTAATGGGTTTCAACGTTTCGGTGTTTCGGCACCCGAAAAACCAAAGGGTAAGATCCCTCATCTTTGCAAGTCTTGAAATCCCAGTATACGAAACCCTAAATCAGTTTAGCATGAATAGGTTTCGATGTTTCCACGTTTCTCCACCCAGGAAACCAAAGGGTAATATCCCTCATCTTCGCAAGTCGTGAAATCCCGGTATACGAAACCCTGAATCAGTTTAGCGTGAATAGGTTTCAACATTTTGACACTCGGGAAACCAAAGGGCAAGATCCCTCATCTTTGCAAGTCGCGAAATCCCAGTATACGAAACCGCGAATCAGTTGAGCGTGAATAGGTTTTAGCATTTTGGTGTTTCGGCACCCGGGAAACCAAAGGGAAAGATCCCTCGTCTTTGCAAGTCGCGAAATTCTTGTACACAAAACCCCAACGTGCTCTGTGGATGAGTCCTAGATTACAAGACAGGGTCATGTAGTAGAAAGGAGGAGTCTCGAAAGGATCTGGACCGTCCATCGGAGGAGACACATGGTGAGCGGTCAGAGTTTGGGGAAAGCTTTGAAATCTAGTGAGCCATTGGATCTCGTAGAATAGCGAAGGGATTAAGACTGAATGTCTTTCAACACCCTTAAGCTCAGGAGGAATAGTGACCATCAGATACAGATCAACGAGGGTCGTTGATCTCATACACGAATTCCCATATCAGAAATTGGGGATTGGAGTGACAAGAGATTTGGAGTTGTTGTATCGTGAACTCCCGGTTCACGAAACTCCGAAAAGATCTAGACCGTTGGATCCAAATCATCGAGGATCGTTGGATCTCATACAAGAACTCGCGTATCGGAGTTCAGGAAATGGAGTGGCCAGAGGTTTGGGTCTCTGCATTTCAAACTCCCGGTTACCGAAATCCTGATACAGCCAGAACCGTCAGATCAGGGGGAGATTTACAGCTGTCGATCTCATTGAAGGTAAGATTTCAGGTTTCGGGGTTTGAAGAGTCGAAAGACTTGACTCTCTTGCATCGCTGAGTCGTGAAATGCGAAAGGCACCTCTTAGCTTGGCCTGTAGTCCCAACCAATGATCACATGGAGGTGGATAAGGGAAGAGCTAGCCTGCGCTAGGCCCCCATAGGAATTCGGGGATTCTATCCCTTGAGGAAAAGAGAAAATTTTAATTTTGTCGTAGTGGGTATGTTACACTTCCCGCCTAGCCCCACGGGAGATCGAGATGTTGGTGTTGGGAACTCTCTAGTCCCTCTGGATCAACACTATGTCCATAAGGGTCTCATCAATAAGCTAGAGTCACACGTATGGGTGCTCTCTTCCACACTAAAAATGAAGTAATCGAAGAAATGTGTCCATGAGCCTGGATCCTAGGTACTAGTGTTGCCTTCAACACTGAAAATGAAGTCATCCAATAAATGAGTACATAAGCTTGAGTCACATGTACCGGTGTACATGATAGATAACCATTGATGACACATGAAACTAATGAATGGATGAGGGTTTTTATGAAGATGCTCACCATGGTTATACGGATCTAGATAAATTTCCTTAGAGATAATAAGATTGTTAGAGTCCAACCCTAACCTCCCTACTGTAGGGTACTTAGGATTTAGTCAATTAATGTCTACAACCATCTTCTTTGAATAAGGCCTAGTATATAGTTATTTAATGTAAAAAGGTCTTCTTTATCAAATAAGGCCCAATGGGTGGTTGACACTCATTAATGAAGGGACCACAAGTAATTAGAGTTTTTTTATAGAGAATTTATTTATAACTCGATTGAAGGATATAGAATGTTGGTCAAGAGTTGTTGTTGTAATTGGAGATTTTCTCATGAGAGGTCTTCCTATCTTAATAGGCCCATGAACATTGCTCTCTCTTTTGGGAAATATTTAATACAAGGGTTATATTTCAAAGGATTAATCTCTTTATCTCTTGTTTTGTTCTTATACACATATATATTTTTTTATCTATCTCTTTGGTGATTCAATTTTAAGAATTAAGGATCACTACAAGTGGTATCAAAACTCATGGCCCAATATCCAGCCTGTTGCACAACATTGAATGTTGCGGCGAGTGGATTATAGGCCATCGGATCTGAATAGAAATTCAGATCTGACGGCCTATAATCCACCTGCTACATCATTCAATGTTGTGTAGCAGGCTGGATATTGTTTCCATCAAATCTCTCTCTTGGGAAATACATGGAAGCTTTTTTTTTTTTTCCCTCTTTATAGATTTTTCAAGGGGAAAGATAGGATGATGCCATTTAGATTTGTATCCAAAATTTTCTATGTAGAATATAAATAACCTAGTTGCATATCCAGGTGCCTCTTGAAAAAATACCCTACTTCAAAAAAATATTGTCCCAAATCGAGTATGAAAAGTGAAGATATCACTAATTAAAATCAATTATTTTAGGGTTTATTTTAGTGAAAATCACACGTCTTGGAAAGAGGATATATTTTAATAGAGTACCCATATTTCCCCTAGAATAGTGCTAATAAATGTAGAGTGGCTACAACATTTCATAATTGGGGTTATAATAGAGATTCTGATAAATATTGGGGGAGTTGTGATCAATTCAAATTTGTTGGCTTAAAACCCTAATAAAAAAGAACCTCCATTGAAAAGTAAGCTAATTCCGGCCGGATTTTAGAAAGTATGTTTTTTATGCTAGAGACATATTCTAGAATAATTAAATAACATAGAGATTTATTGTTTAGTTGGTAAACTTGCAGTTGGGGAAGAATACACACAAAAAATACAAGTGGAGTCACCTTGTATGTGGAATCTCACTTTCATGTACCCTTGGGTATATAGGAAGTCCCTTAGGTGCCCATGAAACTAGTATTTACATAAAATTATATGCCATCTTGTTGTGATAGTACACTGAGAACAACCCTCAAGCATATCACTCTTTAGTACATAAGAATCGGGCAGTGCAACTAAGGGTATAGTCTATCCCCCTTAGTTAGGGCCCTGAGAGAATGGGTTGAGAATTAATATTGGAAACCCACATGTACATCAGAGAGCTATAACACATGACACTCCTTTGTCCTTAGGAGCTTGCAAACACTAGCCACCACATAATGGCTGACATACCTCAAAAGGCTCATTGTGTGTTGCTAATTACTTGGTGTAACACCTTGGTAACCATTTTGGGTGAACCCTGGGACCCATGGCATCCACTCAGAACTCTCGGGCACATGATCCAAATTTTCAGAACAACAAGCTAGAAAGCACAATAGAACAACTGACCTCCAATATGAAAAATGTTGAAGATAGCCTCTCATATGAAATTCAATAAATCAAATGAAAACTTGATACATTTGGGGCAATAGAAAAACACCTTGATGAATTTTTGAAGGGAAAAGGACCTTAGTTGGACCCTCCAGAGCAGCCAGAAGGGGATAACTCGTCTAACATGGGAGGATATGGCTTTGAGCCTCTGTTTCACGATCATCATAGAAATAGACCACCCTTTCAGGATAACAACTCATGTCATCACTTTCCAAAAGTTGACATGAACAAAGATTGATGGCTCTAATCTCGTTGGTTGGGTTACCCAAATGGATTACTACTTCTCTCTCCCTAGAATTATTGATGACCTAATGAAACTCATGGTGGGGGTCTTATATTTATATCTAGAATGTTGGCAATGGTGGAAATGAAATAAGAAATCTTATGGAAGATACAATACCTAGAGGCAATTTGCAAAGGCCATCTCTACTTGTTTTGAATGAGACACTCACTATTTGGGATAACTAACAAAGTTGTGTTAAATGGACAGATTTGTAGACGTTATAGCTTCCTTTGAGCAATTGGAAATATACGTAGATGGATTCTCTAATTCCTTTTTTTTTAATGTTTCATTAGTGGTATCGAGGAGGACATTCTAGCATAAGTTATGATTTAGGACCCAACTACTTGGTTAGAGGCCCATGAGAGAGCTAAAGAAGCTGAGATGGTGATAAATTCATAGAAAAAAATACCTTCCTTCCATTCTTGTAGTTACTCTCCCTTGGAAACCACCACCAACCCCTCTCCCTCTCATCCCTTGAGAACTTAAAAGTTATCCCCAGTAGAAATGAAAAACACCAATGCCTCAAACTTTTCTATAATTGTGACGAGAGGTATTTGAAAGGGCACAAATGTAAATAACATAAATTATTTCATATGGATGTATCTTCCTAAGACCAACATTCTAATAGAAGATACTTCAAAACTGGAATAATTAACAAAGACCACTCCTTAAGAAGAAACAACCTTACAAACCCCTTATGAGAAACCCCAAATTTCCTCCATGCTTTATCAGGTTATTTTGCACCTCGAACTCTAACTTTGATTACCTACATCAAGTACCACAAAGTGACTGTCTTGACCAACAACAACAACACCCATCAAAGAGATATCGAAGAAACCCATTTTTATTTCTGTCCCATACATAATTTTCAAATTATGATAGCTAATGGTGGTATGATGAAATGTAGTAGCCGATGTGAAAATATGAAGCTCCAAACCGAAGAGTATCATCTCAAATCTCACATGTTTTCTATTGAAACGGGTTGTTGTGATATTGTTTTGGATGAAAAATGGCTACACACCTTGGGACTAGTCACGATGGATTTCGAGGACTTAAATATTAGTTTCACTAAAGAAGGGAAAAAACAAACCTTCAAGGGGATTAATTATAGTTCCCCAAAAATTATTCTCTCTCACCATATGGAGAACTTATTGAAGAAATTCTACCCATGCATTATTGCATAGTTCAATGACATACAAGTGGTGGACACCCCCCACAAGAGATTCACTCTAATTTGCATATCATCCTTTCTAAACATCAATAGATATTTGAAACACCTCGTAGGATTACTACCTTCACGTGGTGAGCATGACCATGGTATCCCCTTGGTTCCAAGTAGTCAACCACCCAACATGTGTACTTATTGACACTCTTTTGCTTTGAAGAATGAAATAGAAAAGATCATTTAGGAGCTATTGGAGCCTGGAGTCATACATCATAACACCAACCCTTGCTCATCACCTATGGTCATGGTATTAAGTAAAGAAGGAAATGGTGCATGTGTCTTGATTTTTGGGCTCTTAATAAGTTGATCATTAAAGAAAAAATTTCACAGTTTGAAGCATTTTCTAAAATAGACGTTATCATCACCATAGTTGCATAAGTGGGCCACTAAAATTATTAGGTATGATTATGAGATAATATATAAGAAAGGTAAAGAAAATGTGGTGGTTGACTGTTTATCAA
>JZKD02S2391927.1:30027-45575 GCA_000966675.3 Picea glauca | reverse complement strand
TCAAAACCCTCAATATATAGTGTATCAATGACCTAATTTTACTTTTTAGGTCATAAAAAGGTCGACAAGGCCATAATACCAAAATAATATTGTTTTTACATTAAATTGTCAAATTGAAACCCTAATTGAGCTGCAAAGAGAGTAAAATCCCCTTCAAGGGAGGTGCTATCCCTTTTTAGGGAAAATGAGACATCTAGGAGCAAAACATTATCCCCCCAGGGGCCTCTCCAACATCCCACGCATGCCACTATTGCCTAGCCTTTCTCCAAAAGTGTCCATGAAGATATATGATGTCATGGTGAAGATGGGGACGTCCTAAGCCTTCCAAGGCTAGCGTTACACTGAAAAGGGTTCATTCCCCCTAGGTCTAGTCCTGTCGGAGTGACTCTGGTGGAATGTCCTCTTCCTCTGCAGTGCAAAACCCCTGATCAAGCTCTATCCTATCTTTGCCCCCTGAAGGGGTCTCAACATCCATCTGGTGGGCTCTTCAGCCCCATGGAGGTCCGAACTGGTCATCTCCACATGTGTACCGATCCAAATGGTATATGTCCGTCGAGCATGGTCCTGCACATCAAAATCTATGCCCTCCATGGGCTCATCAGTCATAGGGATCATAGAAATGTCAATCACATCTCATCATCAATATTATTAACATATGCATAAAACCCTTAATACATCATTCAATAGCTCAAAGACATTACAAAAAACTACAATACAAGATTGGAGAAAAGGGCAAGGCGTCCTATTGGGCTAGTGTCCACAAGAAAAGGAGAGTTTCCAGAAAGATCTCATCCAATCCATGTAAGTGAGGTTATGTGGCTAGGGGATGTCCAAACCTGTGGGTGTAGTGAGGGCCAAGGATGCATAAGTTTTACCTGTGGGTACCTTTGTATAAGGCGAGATGTACCTGTCATGGATGCATTTTTCCAAGCCCATTCTTGCCTTTATGCTTTTTATTCTTGTTTTATTCTTTTATTCACTTTTTTTCATTTTTGTTTAAGAACTAACCAGGGGACACTGCCTTGGCATGGTGACCAGAGCTGACAGCGTTACCCACAAGTACTTTCATAGAGATGAGAAGGTTGGCTCGTGATGAGACCCCCTTTCCCTTGGCCATGCAACCAAAGTTCACTTCCATGGCATGGTAACCAGATGGTGGCAATGTCATACTGTTAAGTACACATGGACCTAATAGACTGGCTCATGATGAGACCCCCTATCCTATGACTAGGTCTTGTTTTGTTATTTTTCAGGTCCCTCTTGTTTCTTACTGAGAGGCTTTTTACTTCCTTCTCGGGGATCCCTAGGTGAAGCATCTCGAGGTCTTATTTCTAGGATTTTGACTTTTACCAACTGTTTTTACCTTCTAGGCCTTTATCCCCTTCTTCCCACAAGATAAGGTGCAATATTGCAAATAGGTCAACCCAATGCTCAGACAAGGGGAATGGGATAAATGAGCGGGAGATAAGATGAAACAATGGTGCTATGATGGGAGCGAACGATGGATTTTCAGAAGTTCCCCCAGTGGCAAACCAAGACCTATGGGCACAGGCTTGCTAGGGCACCCTGTCAAGTTTCCCAAGCATGGTCAATTGAGATAATGTAAGATTCAAGCAGTTGTTAGAGATAAAAGGAATCAAATGAATATATTTAAAGGTTTCAACGATCAAAAGTGACACATACCATGATACCTGGACCAATTACCTCATGGAGAAAGAACCTCTTCTGATACAAGATCAAGCTGATGGTGATGGATGTTGTTGCTACTGACAAGACAAGGACAATGGAATAATAAAAGGTGGGCCCTCTAGGGCCATTCTCTGGTTAATCCTGCTCTCGGTACTCCATGTTTAGGACCTGTGGGCCTGGAGACATGATCTCCTAGTTATCCCTAAAAAGCGGGGATAGCACTTGGCTCCAACTCGGGGACATGTGCTCACCGTAGAGTGCATGAGAACCTCAGCATCTCTGGCATAACCTACAGACCTGCTCAATATCAATAAAAGTATCAGTAACAAAAATGGGGTGGTAATGCCACCCCATCATACATATACATATATATATGGATTGAACTAAAATAATCAATAATGTGAATGTACGAACAAACCAACATGAATTGCAAATGGTATAATACACGAAAACAAAATGTCTACTTACCTATAATTACCTGTGAAGTCAGGTAACCCCACCCTGGTGGAGTTTGAGGAGGCTCCCGCTAACGGGCATTGTGTGTCGTCATCCCTTCAATGTAGATAGGTAATAGGAGTCATCAATCGAATTTCTTCCAACCTTGAAAGGGCCTAGCCAAAATCAAGTGTTTCTTTTGACATTAGTAGGCTCAGATTTATTGGCATCCCACATCCATACTATGTCCCCTTCCTTTTACTCTTTGATCTTGAAATTGGTTCTTCCTTGAACAAACTTAGTGTATTGTGAAGAGGGAGGTGGGTGGGATTTTGCTGTAAAGACTTCTTGCTGGGAAGGTTGAATCAGTATGTCATCTTCTCTTATGGTCCTAGCTTCCCTGTCTTTATACCTGTCTAGGAGTTGCAGGTATTTTTCTTTTGTGGACCTTTGTATCTGATCAAAATATTCTTTTGTTGCAAAAGGTGTATCTTTCTGAGAATATTTGTGAAGAGTTTGTTTGGTCTCATCATGCGCTTTGTCATCTTTGATAGAATCACTAGGCTCTTCAACATGAGTTGTAGTCATGGGTACATTCTGGAGACGCCCAATAGTTCCATCCTTCAAGGGTATATTCACATAAGTGAGGTCCATCTCAAGAGTATCTCCAAGCTTTGAGGAAAATTTCCTAGACAATAACATCCCCCACACATCTGGGATGTCTACGACCACTATGTCCACGTGGATGACTTTCTCGGGGTACTCTTTAAGGAAAACTTCGACATTCTCAATCACTGCATGTGTGGGTATGGATTTAGACTCAAAACCACACACATTCCTGTAAGGTCGTGTAATTTTCAAACCCAGTTGTTGCATGACTTTAAAGGACATTATGTTGGCACCTACTCCTCTATCCAACATGCAGTTGTTGAGGCTTTTGTTGTTAATTATTAAAGTCATGAGGAAGGGGGGATTTTCACCGTGTTGGACCGTGAAGTGGTTGGCTTGCAACATTATAGGGGGGTCCATGGATCCATCTAATTCTTGAAAGAAATTGTCAAAACTCTCTTTGACAGATGGCACCTTAATGACTTCTTTCAAGGGAATGGTTACATGCATCTTGGATAGTTCCCCTTCAAAGTCAAAGTTCAAGTTAACCCTTCAAGTCTCGGATGTCTTAGGAAGAAGCACATCCAAGGATGGTGGTTTTGTTTCTTCAGTGGTAGGTTGTATTAGGTTCTTTCTTTTATACACTTGTGACTCTTTTTTCTTCAATTTTTCTTTTGATTCCTGGTCTAGGTTGTTTATCACTACTATTCTGGCTTTCCAGGACGCTTCTTTGATGGCCTCTTGATGTTCTTCAGCCATGATATTTATCTGAGGGCCTTCTACAAAGTGGCCTATGTTGTTCACTTGTTTATGTCCACCATCACTGCAAGGACATTCATGTTCCTAATGTGCTTCACTGCATTAAAAACACCAAGGGTTCTCATCCACAATGTTGGTAGGCTTTAAGGTGTTTGGGACTTCTATGTCCTTGAAAACATTTTTGTTCCATTCAACGAAACCAACTACTCTCTGTACTATATATCCATATTCATCCCAATCTTCAGAGACATCAGAGGTATCATCGAGATAATCTCCCCAATTTGTATCTTCTTTTGTCAAGGGAAAGGTGGGGCAATCTCAAAACAAGCATGGATCCACCAATTTTTAATCACTAGGTCCAAGATCATCTATTAATAATAAAGAGGTTGTTTGTTCATATTGCTCAAACTGACAGGTATGTAATAGTGTGGGAGTCCTCTCAAAAGATAATTGGTCATTCGGGTCTTGCTTTGTTAAAAAATGAATGATTTCATGAATTCTTTTAACCCTTTGCAAGATACACGACATACTAGTGTCTAATTTGGTTCCATTATGCACTCGAGGGTCTCTATACTTGGTTTCTGGATCCCTATTGGTTTGGTCAAAATACTCAAATCCGGGTTCACTCATAGCTTGATTTTCTAACATTGGTATGTTCAAGACAAACAAGGACTTTTCAAAATTTGGTTTTTTATGAGTGGCCATACCTAAAACCTCGGATGGTTCATGTTGTCTTGAGAAGTCTAAGACATTGTTGATGTTTGAGAAAGTTGTGGTCCATTTCCTTTTGGGAGGCATGAGTTTTACCTCAAGGATTTATGGGAGCATGGGTTCAGTTTCGGTGATATCCTCATCACTAGATTCCCAAGGGTTATTATTGTATGAGAGATTAACCTAATGGATGTAGTCTTTGAATTCAAGGTTCCTCTCAATCTGGTAAGCAAAATCTTGTGCTTCTTCTAGAGTCAAGGGTGATCAATCTTTGAGAGTAAACTACAAAACTCCTTCCAACAAGTTGAAGTAGTGTTGGAGGATAGCTTCTTCTTAGAAGCTAGGTCAGATCTTTTTTAGGAGAATATTGAACCTATCATTGAAATCCCTAATGCCCTCGCTAGAAGCCTTACAAATATCAATATACTGAAAGTAAAGGGAATCCATGCTCTCTTTTTCACACCAATATTTCTTAAAGACTTTCTCAAGATCTTCAGGGGTTCTGATGCTTCCTTTTGGGAGTTTGATAATCCATCTTCTGGCACTTCCAGTGAGTGATCTCACAAAGAGCCTTAAAAAGACACCAGGGTGTTCTTGTCTGGACTGATGAAATTGGAAAGCATCACAGAATTTGGTCCAATGAGAATTTACATATGATCCATCTTCCCCTGAAAAACTTAGGTATCCAGGACTCAACCTTCTTTGGTAGATCATGTAACCCCCCTTGGGTGTTAGCTAAGCTTAAAGGGCCAAAAATTTCTTCATGAGACCATTTACGAGAATTTACAGGGGTGACAGGATTTGTAGAGGTCATAGTAGATGAAGGTATATACCGACGCCCACTATGGGTCCTCATTAGCTATTTGTGGAGTCGCGCAATGATTTGCTTGAAATCATCAAAAGATAAAGGAAAACAACCTAAGTGGAGTCACTAGGTAAGCTTGCATGATAAGGCTTCTGAGGCAAGGCTTACCGAAAATTTTCCGTATGAGGAAGGTTTGACTCAGTGTTCCTCGGCAACGGCGCCAAAATGTTATCGTACAATTTGTAGCTAGGAGAAAAGACTATAAGGTAGAGGGCCAAACTGGCGTAACAGGAACATATCCCACCCAATGTCACCACGATGGGATGGTTCTTTCTCTTTAGGGAGGTGAGGCCCAGGGGAGACATCCCCGATGACCTGGGGTTTTGAAGAGGCCTAAAAGATAATTAGACAATGACAAGTTTCCCCCTTCACAGATCACCACCAAAGTAGATAGTCCAGCCTATAGGCAATAAATACAACCAAGTAGGATCCCTTCCCGACAACAAAGCAACAATAAACTTGATATATGCAGGCTTTGGTTAGTACTTCATATATATTAAAGACTATCTGATATTCAATATGAGCAATTTAAAAGTAAATGTTGACGAAGTCAATGTTTACAAAATAGCAATAGCAGTAATGTCACTTCACCAATAAATACTAGAATGATACAGCATTCAATATAACAAATCACTTCTTAACTCAATTAATTCCTTCAACAACCATTCAATTGCTCAAAAGACAAAAATGTTGCTTCATCAATGATATAATAGCAAGGCGTGACGTCAGCATTTAGGGTTAGTAGGGTTAGGTAGAGCTAGGGTTAGTGAAGTTAGGGTTTCAATTCAAAGGTATTAAAAGTGTTTAGATCAGGTTCTACTTCAACATTGAGGTATTAGATCAGTTCCTTTAGGGTTAAATGGAGTCAATAATGAAGGACGCAGGAGTTGAAGGAGGACAACTAAGGACTAGAGGGAAGAGCTCTGAAGTGCTGCTATGGCAGGGCCTCAAAGACAAAAACCTAGGGGAGAGAGGCTCACTCCAGTGTTGCTATGGAAAGGCATCGTGCTCTCTACACCTTCCTTAGATGGAAAAATAGGCTAGCATGAAAGATAAAGTCAAGACAGGAGAGTCAACTGAGGGAGAGTGTTGCTACAGTAAGGCTCTATCATCAAACCCTAGAAGAAAATGGCCCTAAGTGTAGATAACCTAGGCCTGGGACGTCTCTTCCTTCTTGAGTTTTGGAAAGTATGTCTAGAATATGAAGAGGGGAAAAATGAGTGTAGCTAAGGCTAGGCTCAATCCTCTTCAGCATGAAAGAGCAGAGTGTTGCTATGGCAAGGCTCTATCTCACTTCAACAAACAAAATGGCTAGAAATCTTGATGGGGACATGAGAAAAGGACCAATTATGTGTGCTTGTCACCTAGGGTTTATGCAACAAATTTATAATAATAAATTCAAGTAATAACAATACAACCATTCAATTAAGAAGTTTTGTAGAATTTCACTTACATTTCACCAAGAAACATCATAGCAAACCCTAGTTGTAACACCTTCCATCAATAGAAATGACAAAAAATGCCAAGAGAATCTTCCTTCAACAAGTGTGCATCACTAAATCAGCCAAAACCCTAAAGTAGGGTGCAAATTTCAGACCTCACCAAGTTGTGAGTGAAATATTATGATAAAATGAGAGTCAAAACCCTCAATATATAGTGTATCAATGACCTAATTTTACTTTTTAGGTCATAAAAAGGCTGACAAGGCCATAATACCAAAATAATATTGTTTTTACATTAAATTGTCAAATTAAAACCCTAACTGAGCTGCAAAAAGAGTAAAATCCCCTTCAAGGGAGGCGCTAGCCCTTTTTAGGGCAAATGAGACATCTAGGAGCAAAACTTTACCCGCCAGGGGCCTCTCCAACATGCCACACATGCCACTGTTGCCCAGCCTATCTCCAAAAGCATCCATGAAGTTATATGACATCATGGTGAAGATGGGAACGTCCTAAGCCTTCCAAGGCTAGCATTCCACTGAAAAGGGGTCATTCCCCTAGGTCTAGTCCTGTCAGAGTGTCTTTGGTGGAACATCCTCTTCCTCTTAGGTGAAAAACCCTTGGTCAATCTCTGTCCTATATATGCCCCCTGATGGGGTCTTGACATCCATATGGTGGGCTCTTCAGCCCCATGGAGGTCCAAACTGGTCATCTCCACATGTGTACCGGTCCAAATGGTACCTATTCGTCAGGCATGGTCCTGCACATCAAAAGCTACGCCCTCCATGGGCTCATCAGTCACAAGGATCATAGAAATGTCAATCACATCTCATCATCAATATTATTAAACATATGCATAAAACCCTTAATACATCAGTCAATAGCTCAAAGAAATTACAAAAACTTGCAATACAAGATTGGAGAAAAGGGCAAGGCATCCTATTGGGCTAGTTCCCACAAGAAAATGAGAGTTTCCAGAAAGATCTCATCCAAGCCATGTAAGTGAGGTGATGTGGCTAGGGGATGTCCAAACATGTGGGTGCAGTGAGGGCCAAGGATGCATAAGTGTTACCTATGGGTGCCTTTGTAGAAGGCGAGTTGTACCTGTAATGGATGCATTTTTCCAAGCCCATTCTTGCCTTTATTTTTTTTATTCTTGTTTTATTCTTTTATTCACTTTTTTTCTTTTTTGTTTAAGAACTAACCATGGGACACTACCTTGGCATGGTGACCAGAGATGACAGTGTTACCCACAAGTACTTTCACAGAGATCAAAAGGTTGGCTCGTGATGAGACCCCCTTTCCCTTGGCCATGCAACCAAATTTCACTGCCCTGGCGTGGTAACCATATGGTGGAAATGTCATACTGTTAGGTACCCATGAACCTAATAGGTTGGCTCATGATGAGACCCCCTATCCTCTAACTAGGTCTTTTTTTGTTATTTTCTGGGTCCCTCATGTTTCTTGTTGAGACGCTTTTTACTACCTTCTCGGAGATCCCTGGGCGAAGCATATTGAGTTCTTATTTCTAGGCTTTTGTCTTTTACAAGCTGCTTTTACCTTCTGGGCCTTTAGCCCCTTCTTCCCACGAGATAAGGTGCAATCCTTCAAATAGGTCAACCCAATTCCTGGATAAGGGGAATGGGATAAATGAGCATGAGATAAGATGAAACAGTGGTGCTATGATGGGAGCGAACAATGGCTTTTCAGAAGTTCCCCTAGTGGCAAACCAAGACCTATGGGCACAGCCTTTCTAGGGCACCCTGTCAATTTCCCCAAGCATGGTCAAGTGGGCTAATGTAAGATCCAAGTAGTGGTTAGAGATAAAAGGAATCAGATGCATATACTTAAATGTTCCAATGATCAAAAGTGACACATACCATGATACCTGGACCATTTGCCTCATGGAGCAAGAACCTCTTCTAATACAGGATCAAGCCAATGGTGATGGATGTTGTTGCTGCTGACAAGACAAAGACAATGGAAGAATAAAAGGTGGGCCCTCCAGGGCCATGATCAAGTCAATCCTACTCTGGGTACTCCATGTATAGGACCTGTGGGCTTTGAGAGATGATCTCCTAGTTATCCCTAAAAAGCGGGGATAACATTCCCTACACAGACTCGGAGGATGAAGAGCACCAGGTTGAAACAAAGCATGAAGAGCATCAAATTGAAACAGGACATGAAGATGTAGTATATGTAGATGTATTCATAGGAAGGTATGAATATCTTCCATCACCTACACCCAAATAAGAACAAGAACTACAAGTTGCAGATGCCTCATCTAGCAAAAACGTGAAGCAGAGTAAATCAAAGGAAATCAGGAAACTTAAAAAGAAGTTAGCTCAACAAGAAGTGCTAGAAAGGATAATTAAAACCAGATATGAAACCTTGTCTAGGAATTTTGCAGAAAGAAACTCAGCCTTAGAAAGATTAGCACATGAAAGCATAAAGGAAAAGAAAAAGAAGGAGAAGATTGTAAAAGATGACAACATCTTATTGAGAGTAGCTAGGGACTTGAATAAAAAGGTCAGGGATTTAAGGTCACAAGATATGTCTTCAAAACACAAGTCTCAAACACATGATACTCTTGAAACCCTAGAAGAGGTAGCAGTTCAGTACAATGAACCACAGGCAGCCAACAATCCTACAGTCATTCCAGAAAGTTGAGCAAGGTGCAGAAGCCTCAGAAAATCAGCCCTAAGGCCTTTTGGAGCTAAGACAAAAGGTATTTTGAATTTTGATCATTTTCACTAAGGAAGAAATTTCGGTGGCTTAGGGGAACATTTCGATTGTTCATTAGCCACCGAAAGCAGAGCTTTCCATAGCTAATTGGTTCATATTTTGTCTATTATAACTATCGAAATCACTGATAGGGCAGAAAGTTATTATTTTTGCACAGATCTAGGTTTTCCTTGTCCAAAAGCCTCAGGAATAGTTCCAATCGATAGATAATAATTAAAGACATCCTTATCAACAGTCTGTTTTGATTTTGGAGATGCTCTACAAGGCAGAAAGGTCAAATTGGTTAGCCATTTTCATGGAAAGAATTGTTTTATTGTTAGTAGGTGTCATTTTCGACTTCTCTCATATCTCATGAAAATCCATCAGCCTCGGAAGGCTTACTACACCTGTTGAAGAATCTGAAGGACATGAATATCACCCAAGAATAGGAATTGACCTATTTTATAGGATCTTTGCCTATTTTCTTGGGCCATTTATTGACTTTCTATTTTTGGCAAATTTGATCCAGTATCCTAGGATCTGGAAACTATTGTAAAGGCTATAAAGCCAAAAATACTAGAGGAATGAAGTGTTCGACTTTGAGTTCTAGACTCTACTATTATTGTGATACAAACACTTTCTTTAATATATTCAGCCTGCAAGATTCTTTCATTGTTTTTTGTCAGACTTTCTTTCCATTTCTATTCTATGCCTATGAGTTGAAATTATTTTTTTGTCTCTGTTTAAATGTCCTATGGTAAATGTCATCTTACCTTTGATTATTAACAAGAATCATAAGCATCCACTGCTAGTTTTTTGACCCATCATATATATGGTTTATGTATGTTCTGGTTAATTGATTGGTTTCTTATCCATCTGATTTACAAACCTATCTGATAATAGATCTTGAAGGCGTTGTACTATTTGAATATAACTAGACTATCTTGAAGATACAATCCAGTGATTTAGATATTCATCTTGATCCAACCCCACACCCATCATTGAGTAAATAATTACAAAAAAGGATAAGTTACTAGGCATCTCTGAGATACAACCTAGGAGAGTTTTCTGGAGTGATAACAAATTGGCGTCATTGCCAGCGAACGAAGATTGAAGCTCAGCTTCCTTGGGAAATGACATAGATCCAAATTTGATGATAGACAAAGTGTGGAAACTATTTTGGTTGTAATCATCTATCTGACGACTCCATTGGAATGAAGTGGCTCCGAGAAGGGATCATATTAGAGAAAATCAAGAAAGGCCACTGGCAACACCAGTTTTAGACCATGAGAAGATCATCAGAAGTGGAAAAGCAGTGCAAAGACAAACTTCCAGATCTGGAAGGGCATCTAGACTAGGTATTTCAAGAAGCACTTCTTCATTTGTATCCAGAGAACCTTTTGTCGAATCCACTTCTGCTGAAACTTCTAGTTCTCAGAAAATTGTAATTGAGTCAGAATTCTTGAAGGGTGATGAGCCTTCAATTTCTTCTAATTTTATAGATACTATTTCTGAGCATATTACTATATCTGACTTAGGAAAAGAAGTTGTATAATCCATCCAAGAAGAGGACTCTTCCTCTTCCTTGAATTCTTCACAAATTGAGCCTGGAAAAATTTTTTTCTATACCCATACCAGTTTTCTCATTCTTGAAGATATCTTACAATACCTTTTCTCTAAGGGTGAAGAAAACTTGGCCTTGTTGCTTGGCCAGTTTTACAGAGCTTCTTATTTCCCACCTTGTTCAGATTTTGAAGAAACCACATTCCAGGGTAGTCATTCTACCAGTGCTTCCACTTCATTCCTCAGTAAAATAAAACCACCATCAATGTCCATAGTCCCACCTGTCCCATCTCAGTCATCATCTACAAAAAAATCTTCCTCTGCATCAACCCCTAATATTTTTATGGCTGCTCCTTTGACAAAAATGGAACAGATCTTAGCAAATAGGTATGATCCTCCTGTTTTTTCCAATCCTTTGTCAGCCATGCCAATAGGAGATTATCAGAAGTACATGCCCAATTTTACTGGATATGGAGATTATACTATTGAAGAAAACATAGAGGCTTTCTATGCCTATGCTGAGAACATTAAAATTTCTGAGGAAGATTTTTGGACCAGAGTATATGTGCAGATCTTGGATGGTCAAGCTAGGAAGTGGTTCAAGGAAATTCCAGCTAATTTAGTGATAGGTATTGAGCAATTAGATAAAGTGTTTTTGAAAAATTGGGGAGAAAGAAGAGACCTTTTGTATTATATGACTGAATTTGGAAATCTAAAAAGAGAAAATGGTGAATCTGTTTCAAACTTCACCAAAAGATTCAATAAAATGTTTGGCAAGATCCCTGCAAGATCAAGCCAATTTACACGTCGACGAATATTACTTACTCTTCTGCCTTTGATCCAGAATTCTACTTGATCCTTAGAGAAAGAAGGTCAGCCACACTCGCCTTAATGCAAGACGCTGCTCTTGAGGTTGAATCTAACATCATGGCATCCCAGAAACTTAAAGGTAAGTTTGAGAGAAATAAGTCATCTGTTGATCCTCCTTCTTCTTCAAATGAAAAAATGGAAAAAATGGCAAAGATGTTGGATAGCTTGACCTCGGAGATGTCAAAACTGAAAATTCAGGGTCGGCAACCAACAAGAGGTAGAGATCCTAATGTCTATGATCCTAGGAATCCTAATGCATTCCCTTACATAAGGAACAAACAGCAGGTCTAGATCCTTCAAAGAGATAATAATGTAGCTAAAGACCAAAGGATCAGGGCCCCTTTCCAAAATGTTGTGTTGGAACAAGAGCAGGAGCTATCTCATGGTGAAGATGAAGAAGAAGATGACATTAATTTCTTTGGGGATGATGTTGATTCCTCCTTCTTGACACAAACAAATTATGAGGAGGCCCTCATGAATGAGAAGATTAATGAGGCAAGCATTGAAGAATCTTTCTATCAGGTAGATTATCAGCAAGGTTATAATTTAAGATCCAAGACTACTGCTTCAAAGCCATTACCTGCTGCCCCAGGAAAGAAGAAAGATGTTTCTACCAAGCAGCCTGCTACTCCTGCAAAATAGATGTCCACTCCTGCAAGACAGCAACATAATTCATTGAAGCCCCAAGCTAAGGATCAGGTGTCCCTCAGATCTCCCTCTAATGAGGTAAGACCTTCTGACAAAATATCCTATTCATTTAATTTCGAATCAAAAATTCTGAAGGCAAAAATACCTATGCCATTGACCGAACTTATGAAGAATGATATACTCAAGTTTGCCATCCTAAAGTCCCTTCAACCAAATACTCCCATATCTACTGATTACGTAAACCTTCAAGATGATAAACCCACAGTGACTATAGGACCTATGGTTGCGAACTGAGATGATTCTTTTCCACCCTTCTACATATCCCTGAATATCCATGACAAGATCCTCCACAACTACCTGCTTGACTCGGGAGCGTCAGACAATCTTATGCCTAAAGCAGTGATGGATGAGCTTGGGCTTGACATCAAAAAAACTTACCATGATCTATTCTCTTTTGACTCTAGGAAAGTCAGATTCCTCAGCCTCATAAAATACCTTGTCATAAACCTTGCCCAGCTACCAATGAGAAGCATGGTAATGGATGTTGTAGTGGCTGATATCCCACCCAAGTTA
Organism: Picea glauca; assembly: GCA_000966675.3. Classification (NCBI taxonomy): domain Eukaryota; kingdom Viridiplantae; phylum Streptophyta; class Pinopsida; order Pinales; family Pinaceae; genus Picea; species Picea glauca. The sequence goes on along the minus strand of JZKD02S2391927.1, from coordinate 32,690 downwards.
GGCATCCTCTTGTCACATTCATGGAGAAAAAGGATAGGTGGTACCTTGTATATGGATATTTCTTGTGCCACAGTCTCGGTGTTTGGAGGAGAGCTAAAGAGACTTTACAGAAAAAATCATCTTGCCTACATCATTAGTGATGAGAAGAATTCTGTAAACCATCCCATCTATGCATTGGACATGGAATTTGGGGCATGCATTCTGCAAATAGATGATTCTCAGCTAGCTCCTTTGCAGCTCACAAATCCTACTTGTCAACAGTTTGATGGAGAGAGTACTCTTGTCTGTAGCATGTTCTTTGATGGTGCCAATACTAAAGACTCAGCAGGTGCAGGTGTAGTTTTGATTTCTCCTTCAAAGGAGACTATTCATCTGTCTTTTAAACTTGATTTCAAGACTACTAATAATATAGCAGAGTATGAGGATTTTCTGTTGGGATTAAATGCTTCCAAGGAGATGGAAATCAAAGGTCTAAAGGTGTTTGGAGATGAAAATCTCATCATACAGCAAGTGAACAGTACTTTCCAAGTAAAACATGTTAGGTTGAGAGCTTACAGAGATGAGTTATGGAAACTCAGGGACTCTTTTTCCATTTTTGATATTTCTTATATACCCAAAGCTATGAATCACCTAGCTAATTCCCTTGTTGTCTTAGCCAGTATGTTCATTCCTCCTATGCCTCCTAGACTGAACTATGAAATCCAAGTCAAATACAAAGCATCCTACTTGAGAATGTCAAGTATTGGAAAGTCTTTGAAGATGATGATGATATTAGTAGATTTCTCCAGGTCGTAGATGAATTTTTTGATATGCATATTGACCAGGAAAATCAAAATGTAGAGGAATCCAAAAATCCTAAGTTGAAGAGAAAAATGGGTCAACACGATATTGTTCAGCTGCCCAACAATTATATACCTCGGGGTTTGGTGCCTCTTGAGAAGATTTTTGACCAAAATGATGTCCCCTACAAACCTGATAAGAAGGAGAAGGATCCTACTGTCCATGAGCACAATATAGGAAGCCAAAGTCATCCTAAATTCATAAATCTGTCCACTGAGTTAACTGTTGATCAGAGGTCAGAATATTGCAGCCTTATGAAGGAATTTCTTGATGTATTTGCCTAGAAATATAGTGATATGAAAACCTATAATGCTAATGTCATTAAACATAAGATTCCCCTGGAAAAAGACACCATCCCATTCAGACAAAAGTTGAGACCTATCATTCCTCTCTTATTGCTTGTAATTGAAAAAGAAATCAAAAAGCTCATCGATGCCAAAATCATAATTCCAATGAGATACTCTAAATGGGTTGCAAACCTAGTGATAGTGAGGAATAAAAATGGTGAGATTAGGTTATGCATTGATTTTAGAAACCTAAATAAATCTCCAAGAAAGACAACTATCCCCTACCCAAGATGGAGCATTTGCTGCAGAGAGTTTTAGGAGCCAATGTCATGTCTTTCCTAGATGGCTTCTCAGGCTATGACTAGGTTTTTGTACACCTTGATGACCGAGAAAAAACTTCCTTTACTACTCCTTGGGGTACCTTCATGTACGCCAAGATGACATTCAGACTAATGAATGTCGGGGCCACCTTTCAGAGGGCCATGGACATAGCCTTTATGGGAGAAAAGGACAAGTTTGTCCTCATCTATCTTGATGATATCACAGTTCATTCCAGTAGTCATGAAGAGCATCTGAAAATAATATTTTTGAAATGAAGATAGTTTGGGATTTTGCTGAACCCAAAAAGGTCTCAATTTTCTCTCAAGAAGGGTAAGCTCCTAGGCCACATTGTTTCAGTAGAGGGAGTGAAAATTGATCCAGATCGGGTTGAAGAAATTCAGAAGTTGTCCATACCAAGGTCAAAGAAGGATATCCAATCCCTGCTCAGTAAGATAAATTTTGTCAGAAGGTTTATTCCTAATTTTTCTGAGTTAGTGAAACATATAGCCTCTATGTTGAAAAAGGGATTTGAGGTCAAATGGATAGACAGTGCATGAAGTTAATTCTAGGATATCAAGTAGGCTATCATGGAATCTCCTACTCTAATCAGTCCATATTACATGAAGAACTTCTATGTTTTCTCTTTTTCTTCCTATGACGCAGTGGTAGCAGTCTTGTTACAGAAAGATGATGAAAGTCTTGATCACCCAGTGGCTTTCTTCAGCAAATCACTCAGGGATGTTGAACTAAGGTATGATCCTATAGAAAAACAAGCCTATGATCTCATTAAATCATTAAAATCTTTCAGAATTTATATCCTCCATGAAAATATTGTTTCCTATGTTCATTCAGCCTCTGTGAAGGATGTCTTGACCCAGCCTGATATTGATGGAAAGAGAGCCAAATGGATCGCAAAGCTGTTTGATTTTGACATAGAAGTGAAGCCCACCAAGATGGTAAAAGGCCAAGGCCTTGCCAAGCTCATGACAGAAGAGAACTATGATCTTTTAGGCATAAATTTCATTGGGGTAAGTTCAACAAGTTTGCAGACAGAGATAGCAGCAGAAGAGAAGCATGACAACTAGAAGGTGGCTGAGAATTTGTCTTCATGCGAGTGGTATTCAGGTATTGTTAATTTTTTTTAGAAGTTGGAGGTTTCTCCTAAACATAGCATGACTCAAGCTCAAGCTCTTAAGCTTAGAGCAATTAAATTCT
>JZKD02S2391916.1:18757-29352 GCA_000966675.3 Picea glauca | reverse complement strand
CTAGATCTATACTGGATTCCAATCTAGCTGTCAAATCTGGTTCGTCATGTGGTTATCCTTTAACCTTAAGATCCACTCTTGTAGTAGATGCGGAAAATCACTGAAAAAGACTTTGTGTAAATCCGTAAATATGTATTTATATAGGTATTTACGTGGTGTGATCCTGGGGTTTTTATTGTCTTTTTGTGAAACCTCTAGCTCTTTAGTTCTCAACCAGCCCTCGATTTCTTCTCTCGTGGGGTTCCAAGGTCTCAATATTCCCTTCTAATGGCTCATTTCTCTTTTGTTTCTCTCCTTTGGTTCTTATTCATTCTATCTCATCTACTCAGTCCTCTCTTGTTCCTCTTAACATGACAAATGAACCATTTGTTGGTTACTATTTCCCTTCTCGGGTTGTCTGAGTTATTGACCCAGGGTTCATGTCATTCGAGGTTCCAACAAAGCCTCTAAAACCATTGGCCCTCGTGGTAAACCATAAGGCAACACAACACCTGGAAGGTACTGCGCAGTCTCACCCGAGATAACTTTAAATGGGTGATTGTAAGACTCAAGTGTTTATAGCTTAGGATAGAGTAGGGGATAGGGGTTTCTTGATTAAAGCCAGGTACCATGAGCTGTAAGGTAAACTACTTATCCCTTTAAGTCGCATACGTATATTTCATAGTTTAATTCCAAGAGAGTATAAACGGATTCATAACAATGTGCTAACTCATTCATCAAGCTTAACCATTRATTGCTGAAAGAAAGAAGAGACATGCATACATTCAACATATTACACGAGTATTACCATGGTTCACCCCCTCYTRGGMTAYGTCCACAAAGATTTGGCTCTTGGCTMTTTTATTATGGTAGTTCTCCATTCTTGGTGCCACGCGCTTACAATTCTCCACAAAACTGGKTAAGATCTATGTGAGGCGAACTAGATTGCACCAGGCTCTACAACCCATGGTATAATCCTCAGATCTACCTTCCCCCGTATCTTCTTTGCTCAACAGCTTACAAAATTGGTTCATACAACTAAAAATACATTACATATCACCTACACTCCTGCGTGGTTACAGTCTCCAAAACTTAACTCCAAAGCCTAACCTTCAACAACAACAATAATAACAACAACCCTCTATGATACTTTCGTATCTATATTTATACATTTTGGGCTCTTCATCCTTTTACAAAATATTACCAAAACCCTAACCCTTCTTACGTTAGGTCTTTCTCCCATGCACATGCTGTTCTTCCTCTAGCTGTCGCTTTCCTTTGTGCACACTTTCTTGCATGCGTGCGTGTTGTTCTTTTGCCAGTTGTTACTTCAGTTTTCTGCACGCTTTCTTTCCTACGATCGTTCTTCTTTCCCCTTCAACCCGGTGCCAAAAAAAATGCACCAACAAAAACCTAACTACCAGCCCTTTTGGCAACACCTGTGAAGTAGATGAAGTCTCACCCGAGGTAGAGGCAGGGGTGGTTGTAGGACTCAAATGGATGCAACCTAGTTGGGACACAGATCTGTGATTACACCAATCTAACAAAGCACCTAAAAGTTAGCATTCATCAGTATTTAACCCTTATTCACATCGCAGATCCAAACCCTAATTACAAAACAACTAGTATTCAACCAGATCTAACACATCTAAGCACTTAGCATATGGAAAGAGATCAGATCTAGCATTCATTCACATCACTAAGCACTTAATCTATCATACCAGGTTCATTTAAGGATTCATTACTACACTAAGCTTAAATCATATCAACAATATAACAACCATAATGCACAAAGCAACCATAACATAAGATATACGTGGTTCACCCCAGTGTGGGGTTATGTCCACCAACTCTTCTCTTCTTTATTATCTTCTCTCAATATTCTACAAGCACAGAGCCATCGGGACCCACTCCTCATAGGACAGGAGATCTGCGCGCACCTCGCCAGACCCTCTTTCCTCGAGCTAGGTTTAAGCACAAAGCCTTCTTACAATCACTTGCACTTAGCTCTGCAAGTTCTAACACATACTATGCACAAAGCCTCTAGCTCCGCACTAAGACGATTCTACTAGGTCTCTTCACTTAGCACACTGGCTCCTCTTAAATCGCCTAGATTTATATTTATACATTACAAAATGGGCCTAAACATGGGTAAACCCATGGGCTGACATCTCATACTAGTTACATAAACCCTAATCCCAAAGATGCCCTAAAAAGGGGTCGAGATCCTGCAATCTCCGCTTCGAATTGCGCTTCGCCTTCAACCTGCCTGTTGAAGTCCCAAAAGAGGTCAAACATGACCAAGGTTATCCAAAACTTGATGAAGGGGAAACATGCCCCCAACACTCACCTGTGACTCATCCCGAGTTACTCTACCTCGAACCCCTCGAGCTTGGCTCGAGCTGCTTCGACCTGCTGTTTCGCCAAGGCCTCCTGCTCGGAGAACTCCTGAATAACTTCCTCGGTCATAGGTCCTTCCAAGCATTGTTCAACTGCAATGACTGCTTTTTCTAGTTCTGCTCCTCGGTCTTCAATCTCCTCAAAAATTAGGCAAGCTGCATCTTGGACTGGCTGGAGCTTCTGAGTCACTTCCATGACTTTGCTCTGTATGGCATGCACATTTTGCTGAGTCATGCACTATTCTTGGGATCTTTTCATTCGCTCAACTGCGCTTGTACTATTGTTTCTTGCTGCTTTGGTTCCTGGAGCTGTTACTCCAGTGTCTTTAACTCAGGGTCCTTGGTAAGGTGCTCATAATTATTCACACTTCGACTGCTAAGCTGTTTACATTCCAAGGCTAATGCCTTGATTCTCCGGACTGCGCTTCGGGCGGTTTATTCTCCCTGGTCTCGCACTTCCTGTAGAGTGCTTGGTACTGCTTATAACTCCAATTATGCTACTCTTTGTTGAAGTTGCTGGATGGCTGCATCAAGCTTCACTACTTATCCACTGGAACTTCTTCTATCTTCTCTAAGCCTGTCACAAAGTGAAGTGCTCTATTGACTACTTCTTTAACTCCCACCTACTCCGTGAGCAACTGTTCTTTCTCTTTCTAGATCCGTGTTTTATCCTCTTCAAACTTGATTTGGAGGTCGTCCTTGTCTTATTGCACAACTCAGTGTTTCTTGATGACTTCCTCTTGTGCTTGCTTCAGGGCCACTGTGGCCTGTTCTTCTTGCACGCGACGAAGGTGAGCTTCGATCACATCAGCTATTCTACGGAGTTGGGCAGGCTCATCTCCAACTCTATTTATTTTGATGGTGGGGGCACAATGGACACTGTGTGGCTGGAGTGAAGGGCTTGTTGTACCCCTCTCAGTTCTTCTTCAATTATTTCATACACGGTTTCTTGTTTTGCTTCATTTCTCTACAAAATATCTTCGGAGGCATTTGATACAATTGTGATAATGAAGTCGAAGTCATCGACCGTGAGTACATTTTGTAGCTTCAACTTACTAGCTTTGGACTTCTTCTACAATGTAGTTTTCATTGGGGAAACCTTTCTTTTCCTAGATGTATCTATGTCATCAGGGGGATTCTGTGGCGATGTTACTTCACCCTCCTTCTGCTTGTCTTATTCCCCTTCTTTCTCTTCTTTGCCCACTTCGTCATATCTTCCTCTGCTAGGTGAATCTAATGCAGTTTCTTCTGATGTGCTGCATATTTNTAAGATCTATGTGAGGCGAACTAGATTGCACCAGGCTCTACAACCCATGGTATAATCCTCAGATCTACCTTCCCCCGTATCTTCTTTGCTCAACAGCTTACAAAATTGGTTCATACAACTAAAAATACATTACATATCACCTACACTCCTGCGTGGTTACAGTCTCCAAAACTTAACTCCAAAGCCTAACCTTCAACAACAACAATAATAACAACAACCCTCTATGATACTTTCGTATCTATATTTATACATTTTGGGCTCTTCATCCTTTTACAAAATATTACCAAAACCCTAACCCTTCTTACGTTAGGTCTTTCTCCCATGCACATGCTGTTCTTCCTCTAGCTGTCGCTTTCCTTTGTGCACACTTTCTTGCATGCGTGCGTGTTGTTCTTTTGCCAGTTGTTACTTCAGTTTTCTGCACGCTTTCTTTCCTACGATCGTTCTTCTTTCCCCTTCAACCCGGTGCCAAAAAAAATGCACCAACAAAAACCTAACTACCAGCCCTTTTGGCAACACCTGTGAAGTAGATGAAGTCTCACCCGAGGTAGAGGCAGGGGTGGTTGTAGGACTCAAATGGATGCAACCTAGTTGGGACACAGATCTGTGATTACACCAATCTAACAAAGCACCTAAAAGTTAGCATTCATCAGTATTTAACCCTTATTCACATCGCAGATCCAAACCCTAATTACAAAACAACTAGTATTCAACCAGATCTAACACATCTAAGCACTTAGCATATGGAAAGAGATCAGATCTAGCATTCATTCACATCACTAAGCACTTAATCTATCATACCAGGTTCATTTAAGGATTCATTACTACACTAAGCTTAAATCATATCAACAATATAACAACCATAATGCACAAAGCAACCATAACATAAGATATACGTGGTTCACCCCAGTGTGGGGTTATGTCCACCAACTCTTCTCTTCTTTATTATCTTCTCTCAATATTCTACAAGCACAGAGCCATCGGGACCCACTCCTCATAGGACAGGAGATCTGCGCGCACCTCGCCAGACCCTCTTTCCTCGAGCTAGGTTTAAGCACAAAGCCTTCTTACAATCACTTGCACTTAGCTCTGCAAGTTCTAACACATACTATGCACAAAGCCTCTAGCTCCGCACTAAGACGATTCTACTAGGTCTCTTCACTTAGCACACTGGCTCCTCTTAAATCGCCTAGATTTATATTTATACATTACAAAATGGGCCTAAACATGGGTAAACCCATGGGCTGACATCTCATACTAGTTACATAAACCCTAATCCCAAAGATGCCCTAAAAAGGGGTCGAGATCCTGCAATCTCCGCTTCGAATTGCGCTTCGCCTTCAACCTGCCTGTTGAAGTCCCAAAAGAGGTCAAACATGACCAAGGTTATCCAAAACTTGATGAAGGGGAAACATGCCCCCAACACTCACCTGTGACTCATCCCGAGTTACTCTACCTCGAACCCCTCGAGCTTGGCTCGAGCTGCTTCGACCTGCTGTTTCGCCAAGGCCTCCTGCTCGGAGAACTCCTGAATAACTTCCTCGGTCATAGGTCCTTCCAAGCATTGTTCAACTGCAATGACTGCTTTTTCTAGTTCTGCTCCTCGGTCTTCAATCTCCTCAAAAATTAGGCAAGCTGCATCTTGGACTGGCTGGAGCTTCTGAGTCACTTCCATGACTTTGCTCTGTATGGCATGCACATTTTGCTGAGTCATGCACTATTCTTGGGATCTTTTCATTCGCTCAACTGCGCTTGTACTATTGTTTCTTGCTGCTTTGGTTCCTGGAGCTGTTACTCCAGTGTCTTTAACTCAGGGTCCTTGGTAAGGTGCTCATAATTATTCACACTTCGACTGCTAAGCTGTTTACATTCCAAGGCTAATGCCTTGATTCTCCGGACTGCGCTTCGGGCGGTTTATTCTCCCTGGTCTCGCACTTCCTGTAGAGTGCTTGGTACTGCTTATAACTCCAATTCTGCTACTCTTTGTTGAAGTTGCTGGATGGCTGCAGCAAGCTTCACTACTTATCCACTGGGACTTCTTCTATCTTCTCTAAGCCTGTCCCAAAGTGAAGTGCTCTATTGACTACTTCTTTAACTCCCACCTACTCCGTGAGCAACTGTTCTTTCTCTTTCTAGATCTGTGTTTTATCCTCTTCAAACTTGATTTGGAGGTCGTCCTTCTCTTATTGCACAACTTAGTGTTTCTTGATGACTTCCTCTTGTGCCTGCTTTAGGGCCACTGTGGACTGTTCTTCTTGCACGCGACGAAGATGAGCTTCGATCACATCAGCTATTCTACGGAGTTGGGCAGGCTCATCTCCAACTCTATTTATTTTGATGGTGGGGGCACAGTGGACACTGTGTGGCTGGAGTGAAGGGCTTGTTGTACCCCTCTCAGTTCTTCTTCAATTATTTCATACATGGTTTCTTGTTTTGCTTCATTTATCTACAAAATATCTTCAGAGGCATTTGATACAATTGCGATAATGAAGTCGAAGTCATCGACCATGAGTACATTTTGCAGCTTCAACTTACTAGCTTTGGACTTCTTCTACAATGTAGTTTTCATTGGGGAAACCTTTCTTTTCCTAGATGTATCTGTGTCATCAGGGGGATTCTGTGGCGATGTTACTTCGCCCTCCTTCTACTTGTCTTATTCCCCTTCTTTCTCTTCTTTGCCCACTTCGTCATATCCTCCTCTGCTAGGTGAATCTAATGCAGTTTCTTCTGATGTGCTGCATATTTTCTATACATATTCCTTCTTTTTCTTCCTGCTACTCCTGGGTGCATCATACTCTTCGTGAGTAACCACTGGACTTCCAATGAGGTCAGGGTCGGACAATTCTGCATGGTTGATTGGCACTAGGATTTCTTCAAGCCACTCCTTGGTGATTTCTTCCATGTCCTCCTCGGTGAGCTTGTAATAGGACTGAATCTCTTCTTTATGTTCGTCTTTGCATGAAATAATATATATAAAATGCCTACCTGCATAGAACTTCACAACTAGTCTGAACCTGTCCAGGGTGTTCGACGTCATACGAGGGAAAGACTCAATATCCCTCTTCAAATGCATGTAGTAGGTATGGAACACCGCGTTCGACTACCATTGTTTCCCCATATTGCTTGAATACCAGAGTATGGTGAACTTCACAACTAGTGGCTCGAATGGATCAATGTCAGGGAAGGTCACTCCTTCCGGCATCTCCCAAGCAATGAACACGATGAGGATCAACAAGTAGCTAAAATGGAACTCATCGCCCTAATCCTAAGCTTCACAATAGTTCTGTTCTAACTCGTTGATGAGGTAACTCACCCAGTTCATTTGTAATCCTTCCACACATTTTCCTGCGAGGTCAACAATGAACCCCGTGACCTACGTGGGTCTACTCTTTCTTACTAGCTTATCAATGATCAACTGGCAGGCTAGGCACACTACGCTATTATGGATGGAGGCTACCTTGTAGCCTCACTTCTCCTTTTCGACATTACCATAGGTGTCTTTAGTATTTTGTGCCACAATGCGATCTGCAACCTTCCCTGGATAAAAAGTCTCGTGGGTTTGGTCCCTGCAGGCTCAATCCAGTGATCCTACAGATCAACGCCAGATCGATGGTGATACGCCTGTCTAGCCATATATAACCACCATGGAAGCACGACAACAAGAGTTTAACAGATGTGTTAACCTCCTGATGCCTTCCAAAATGTGGTATCTTCATCACGTTCAAGATAGTGGACCTCGTGATGTCCATAGTCCACAGCTGGGGGATGATCTTTGACTTCTTCCCTTTGGTCTTTGTCAAGTATTTGTTAGGTGTGAGCATGCCATAGCTCTCGCGGTCTCCTAGGTTATAGTCACTGATCTTCAAGGTTGGAATCCTCTTCAACTGTGGTCTGACTGCTTGTATTCCCTTCAAGAGGTATGCAGTGATGAATGTGTAGTCGAATTCCCTCGGGACACTGTCACGAATCACCACACCGGTCAGGGGTGGGATGTAGTCAGGTAGGATGGATGGGATTAGCTTCGCATTCACCAAGTCATCACGATGCTTGGTTCTTTTCTCGGTCGCAGCTCGAGATGGTTGATGAGGTTTGGATGCTTGCGGACATCACCTTCTCGGCCATGAGGTCTATTAGAATCTCTTCGATGACTTTTTCTGCTGCTCTAATTTCGTCCGACATGCACACTCAAGATCTAATATCTTAGGTCGGTGAAAAATACTCAATGTAACAGAATGGATGGCGAGGTCTCAATGATCACTGCGCGAAATCAACTAGTTCTTTGTGGGCTCAGATAATCACAATTGGGAAAAGTGTTCTCAGTGCAACACTTGACATGATAAATAGATATTATTGTAACAAACTCTTCCAACGGGCAGTAATGCTTCAATCAATGCAGTTCCATCCATTATGGCATGGTCCCAACGGTCCAAGGGCGAACGTTTCGACAATAGTTGCGTTTCTAGCTGTTCTGGAGCGTCATTCTAACAGTCATAATGCCGCTAACAATCATATTGCTTCACTGTGGTGAAGTGCCAATATTCGCTGTACTAATATTCCGACGGAGTTTAGGTTCTGGAAACCCTCCTTCTGCAAAGTCTTCCCTGGAACTTCTTGCAATTTTTCTAAATTTGCTCTCTTCTTACTGAGATTTCTGGCCTTCTTTCCTGTGATCTGAATCACTGATTTCCTCTTTCCATTATCATTCTTATCTCCTCTTGGCATGATTACTTTTCACTGTGGAGGGTCTTTCATAGGGTTCAAGGGTAATACTTCTTCTCTTTTTGGGGTAGGTGCTCTACTCTTTTGTACAAACATGTGTCTCTAGTCTTCCCGTGTCCTTTCAACTTCAACGCCCATATATTTGGTCCTTATTAGCTTCGACTGGTTCTCTTGTTCTTCCAGTAAGTACGCTATTCTCCTAGTTATGAAATCTCTTAGTTCTTGCTTTTTCTATTCTAGATCCTCCTCTTCCTGTTTCCTTCGTATATGATCTTTCTCAATCCAGGTTTTTCCTAGCAAGATAGCAAATGGGGCGTCGTTCTTAACAAATTTAACGATCTCAAATTCTTCTTCTGTCAAAGTGCCATGAGCACTCATAGAAGTCTGGGTGATTCTTCCACATAGGGTTATCATCTTTCCTCTAAATAACTCTATTCCTCCTAATGAAGGAACCATAGCAGGCTTTCCCAAAATTTCCCAAGTTCTTTCTGTCATGATATTCACCTGTGTTTCCTCATCCAGGACACAATCTATGTCGAAGTATCCTATTCTTGTTTCTATGTATTCTTTCTCTTTTAATACCTCTGATAAGTTGATATCTCTATGATCATTCAAGATTTCTTTCATCTGTACTAATATAGTCTTTGATTCTTTCTGGGGTTCTATCATATCCTTAGTTTCTTGGCTTGTCTCATAGTTTTCTTGTCTCATATTCATCTTTTTGTTAAAATAATGTAACTGCAAAGTGTATTCTTATTATTATTTGATATATTATTCATTGGATCAATCCCCATTGTGGATNCTCTGCTAGGTGAATCTAATGCAGTTTCTTCTGATGTGCTGCATATTTTCTATACATATTCCTTCTTTTTCTTCCTGCTACTCCTGGGTGCATCATACTCTTCGTGAGTAACCACCGGACTTCCAATGAGGTCAGGGTCGGACAATTCTGCATGGTTGATTGGCACTAGGATTTCTTCAAGCCACTCCTTGGTGATTTCTTCCACGTCCTCCTCGGTGAGCTTGTAATAGGACTGAAGCTCTTCTTTATGTTCGTCTCTGCATGCAATAATATATATAAAATGCCTACCTGCGTAGAACTTCGCAACTAGTCTGAAACTGTCCAGGGTGTTCGACGTCATACGAGGGAAAGACTCAATATCCCTCTTCAAATGCATGTAGTAGGTATGGAACACCGCGTTCGACTACCATTGTTTCCCCATATCGCTTGAATACCAGAGTATGGTGAACTTCACAGCTAGTGGCTCGAATGGATCAATGTTAGGGAAGGTCACTCCTTCCGGCATCTCCCAAGCAATGAACACGATGAGGATCAACAAGTAGCTAAAATGGAACTCATCGTCCTAATCCTAAGCTTCACAATAGTTCTGTTCTAACTCGTTGATGAGGTAACTCACCCAGTTCATTTGTAATCCTTCCACACATTTTCCTGCGAGGTCAAGAATGAACCCCGTGACCTACGTGGGTCTACTCTTTCTTACTAGCTTATCAATGATCAACTGGCAGGCTAGGCACACTACGCTATTATGGATGGAGGCTACCTTGTAGCCTCACTTCCCCTTCTCGACATTGCCATAGGTGTCTTTATTATTTTGTGCCACAATGCGATCTGCAGCCTTCCCTGGATAAAAAGTCTCATGGGTTTGGTCCCTGCAGGCTCAATCCAGTGATCCTACAGATCAACGCCAGATCGATGGTGATACGCCTGTCTAGCCATAGATAACCACCATGGAAGCACGGCAACAGGAGTTTAACAGATGTGTTAACCTCCTGATGCCTTCCAAAATGTGGTATCTTCATCACATTCAAGATAGTGGACCTCGTGATGTCCATAGTCCACAGCTGGGGGATGATCTTTGACTTCTTCCCTTTGGTCTTGGTCAAGTATTTGTTAGGTGTGAGCATGCCATAGCTCTCACGGTCTCCTAGGTTATAGTCACTGATCTTCAAGGTTGGAATCCTCTTCAACTGTGGTCTGACTGCTTGTATTCCCTTCGAGAGGTATGCAGTGATGACTGTGTAGTCGAAGTCCCTCGGGACACTGTCACGAATCACCACACTGGCCAGGGGTGGGATGTAGTCAGGTAGGATGGATGGGATTAGCTTCGCATTCACCAAGTCATCATGATGCTTGGTTCTTTTCTCGGTCGCAGCTCGAGATGGTCTAGATCCATGAGCAGTCGACGGGGATGCTTGCACTCCTCTCGTTG
>JZKD02S2391905.1:17517-29353 GCA_000966675.3 Picea glauca | reverse complement strand
GCATAATCAATTCCCTCCACCTATGAGAATCCTCTGGCTACAAATATCGCTTTGTATTTCTTGACACTTCCATTAGCTGCATGCTTGATCTTATAGATCCACTTGGAAGTCACTACAGACTTCTCTTCTGGTCTTGAAACAATATCCCACACATCATTCTTCCTGATGGATTGATATTCTTCTTTCATGGCATCTTTCCATACCTGTTGACTTGCTGCTTCTCCATTACATGAAGGCTCAATATCAATGATGTGACTCATGGCTGAAACATAGCTCGAAAATCTGTTTGGTCTCTTGCTCTCTCGGAATGTGCCTTGAGGAGCTGCATGTCCCTTTTCCTCCTGTAGATTTTGTCGAGCCCATGCAGGCCTTTTATGGCCTACTATAATGTCTCTGGGAACATCAACTGGAGAAACAAGATCAATGGTTGTCTCCTTATGAGCTGCATAAGGGGGAGAAGGTATTGTCTCGCTGTCAATCACCATCTGAGATTCTCTGGATCTGTGAAAGGGTATCTCTTCCTTAAATATGACATCTCTGCTCACCTCAATCTGTCTCTCACCATGGATGTAGATCCGATATGCCTTCGAAGATTCACTGTATCCCAAAAACGCACCCTTTCTTCTTGAAGGGTCTAGCTTGAACATATTTTCTTTGGGTACATGAAAGTATATTGGATACCCAAATATCCTGAAGTGTCCAACCTAAGGATTTACTCTAGTGAAGGCTTCTTCGGGAGTCATATTCTTCAAAATCTGGTGAGGACTCCTGTTCTGAGTGTATACTGTTGTCATGGATGCTTCTGCCCACATAATCATAGGTAGACTCTGATCATGTATCATTTCTTTGGTTGTCTCAATGAAGGTTTTGTTCTTCGTCTTTGCAACCCCATTTTGCCGAGGGTTATAAGGAACTGTGTACTCCCTCTTGATCCCTGCCTCAACACAAAAATCACTGAAATCCCTAGATGTGTATTCTCCATAATCTGATCTTAGCACTTTGATCTTCCTTCCAACTAGGTTCTCAACCTGAGCTTTGAATTCTTGAAATCTCGCAAGGACTCCATCCTTGGTTTTCAGGAAATAAATCCATGTCTTTCGAGAGTGATCATTAATGAAGAGAACATAGTACAAATATCCATTCAAGGAAGCAACGGTCATGGGTCCACACACATCTGAATGTATCAAGTCTAAGATCCCCTTGGATCTGTTGTCACTACTCAAGAAGGACCCCTTGACATTCTTGCCAAGAGCACAACCTTTGCAAACACCATAATGCTAAACCTGCATCTCTGGAAGGCCTATTACCATCTTCCCTAGAGTAGGAAGGGATCTATAATGAATGTGAAAAAATATCCTATGCCATAGCTCACTCAAGATGATAGTGTCATGTAACAGTTCCTGGACTGTTTGGATAGTTAATTTGTATAAGCTGTTTTCTCGAACACCAATTACTTGGGAATAATCCATGTGTGAGTTCTTGTGCCATGCAAGAAACTTTCCTTCAGAGAAGATAACCTTGTATCCTTTATCCTCTAGGGCAGAAATAAAGACAAGGTTTCTTTTCATCCCCAGAACATATAATACTTCATTCAAATGAAGGGGTATGTCAAAATCTAGTTGGAATGTAGAAGTTCTAACCTCTTTCACATTATATCTGGCATTGTCTCCAAGTACAACATGTAGACTGGTCTCTTTCTCAACAAGATCTGATGGTCTCTATATCCGGTCATGTGCCTGGAAGCACCACTGTCAATTAACCAAATATCATTATCAGTAGGAATCATACCTGAGAGTGATGAAATGAATAAGAAGGCTTCTTCTTGTTGAAATATTGTGTAACTGCAAATATATTCTTATCCCCTTTTGTAGATTAAATCCTAAATGTAATATGCAAATTAAGAAGTCGGCCCCTAGGCAAATTAAAGTGGTTCTAACTACCTAGAAAGAGAAGTTGACCCTGCCAGTGAAGAGACACCTCCTTTCATCGCTTGCCAGTTTTTATAAATAACGGAAGCCAACGCCTCATTTGTTCACTCACTCAACTCACTCATCTAGTGCACAAGTATTGAAGGAAGCTTTAGTTACTAGTTGCCGAAAGAAGGAAGAGAGAGAGGCGCATTGCTTGGGAGAGGATATTCTCTGGTATTTGGTTTATTGTCTTGACATTGTATTGGCTATGGTTCTTTGATTATTTTCTGGTCTAACATCATGGTAGTTTGTCTCTCATTGAGAGAGAGTTATTCTGGTACTATACTTGGTTATTGAATCTATATTAAAGAAGTTTTGTTGGATTTTCTTCCCCTTGAGGGTTTCCCAGGATAAATGCTTCTGTACTCTTGTGATTGTGTTTCTCTTAGTGATCCTATCTATGCTATGGTTATCTAGTAAATTGAAAAGTAACCTAATAATAACTTAAACTTTAACATGGTATCAGAGCTAAGCTGAAGAGAGGATTTTTCACTAGATAAAGAAAAACATCATTGTTACCGTACAAGAAAATTAGGGTTTTTTATTGAAGAGAAATTTCAACCCAAAAGTCATCTAGAAAAGTGCGCCCTAGTGCAAGGAACTCTTTGGCACCTTCAACGCACATTTTCAGTGGATAGAACTCCTAGAAAGTGAAACCCTAGATATCACCGGTACTAGAAGTACCAAAAAACCAGAAGCACCAGAAAACCAAAAGTACCAGAACACCAGAAGTACCAGAGAACCAGAAAGCTACAGTCCAAAATTTCCCAGGTCCACTTTCAAGGGTCATAAATTGGAATTTTCAGAAACTGACTATACCAGCATACTCACCTCAGTCTAGCGCATCTTTTGGTGAGTTCAGTTTTTAGATCCAATAAATTTGATTTTTCTATTATTTCTATATCCCAGAGGGCTATGGTTTCTACTGCAAGAAAGGATGGCTACCAGTATGAGGTTAGAAGATAGGCTGGAAGGATCTGGAAACTTCAGATCTTGGAAGCATAGGTTGCAGATGATTCTAGACGAGAATGATCTCCTAGAACATGTTACAGTGGGTGTATGAGAATTAGAGGAAGAAGAGCAAAAGACCAAGCATAAGTAGAATGAAAATAAAGCAAAGAGAATCATGTAAGATTTAGTAAAGGATCACATGATCCCTCATATATCTGAACTACATACAACAAGGCAAATGTATGAAGCACTCAATAGGTTATATGAAAAAGCAAAGACATTAGCCGAAATCTTGCCTTAAGAAATCAACTTCGTAATATAAAGATGGAAAACTAAGAATCTGTCTCATCCTATATTATGAGAGTTTCTAGTATTAGAGATCATCTTGCAACTATTGTAGATGTCATTAATGACAAAGAGCTTGTAACCACAACCCTAAATAGATTTCCAACATTTTGGATTCCTTTTGTACAAGGAATGTGTGCAAGAAGCAAGTTACCTAAGTTTGATAAGTTATGGGCAGATTGCACACACAGAGAATCTAGACCAACATAAGAGATTAATTGTTGACGAAGAGAAATCCATTACAATTCAAAAGAACAATAAAGAAGCTAACTCCGTAAGAGTTCCAGATAAGAAGAAAGATGTTTCAAAGATCAGATGCTACAACTGTCAAAAGTTGGGACACTTTTCCTATGACTGTCCTCAAGNGAAGAAAGATAGCAAATGGTGGAGTCCGTGGAGCCTCCCCACACAAAAACAAAAGATAAGTATTCATGTTTATTTTTAGTATCTTGTTTACTTTAATACTTTGTCATTACAACTTAGATTTTTGTGAGAATGTTAATTAACCTTGTTTTATTTCAGTGTTTATGTAGATTTATGAAGGAAGTGTCAAAGAAGAGGATAAAGAAAGAGGTCAAATATTTATTTCACATATGATCACTCATGAGAGTGACAAAGGTATGTGTTTAGCTATGATAGCAAGGGAAAATTTGGTAATTTCATAGATAGAGTGAAAAAGAGTTCAAAAGTCTTATTCATGATTAGGGTTTCAGATGTGTACATGGTTGAATAATTTTTGCTTAAAGAAAATATGTGTACTACTCTGATAGAAATCATGATATAGTTTTATTTGATTACTGCTTATTGTTACTGACTGATTGGCTAAGTGACATATCTTAGAAAGCATACTGTAAGTAAGTTTACAGGTCTAAGAAGAAAGAACTTATGCCTTGACTTGCAGAAGTTATACAACATGAGAAGGACATATGATATGGTGACAATCAGTAAATACCAGACACTATCCAGTATTTATATAGGAGTAGGAGGCTTCTAAAGATGCAGAACAAAAATGTTCAAGATGAAGAGAAAGATGGATACTCAGATATATGTTCGACAACACAGGTATTCTAACAGAGGAAAAACACCTTTAGTAACCACTCACATAACTAGATCAAATATCAACACACTGATGTTTTCACGTGGTAAAACCCCTATGGGGAAACATCCACGACCCCATCCAACGCGACCACTTGGAGCAGTTTATTAATTCAAAAGAAAAAGATTACAGAGAGATTTTATTATAGAGTTTCTCACAATCGATCATCGACAAATGACCTTCCATGCTCTTTAAATAGATATCATGGACCAATCGGGTGTTAAGACACAGATCAATGGTTGTTAAGATTGAGGAAAGTATGAACCGTCAGATCACTCTATGTCGGGATCATATCGCGACCGTCGGATTTCCTAGCTATAAATGCATACTAATGCATACTAAAGAAACACTATAAGAAACACACTTTTACCTAAGGACACATTAGACCAAGTGGATCTTAACTAACTCCTAAGTGTCTAAATATCCTAACATCCCCCCTTAAGAACAACTTGGGATAGCATTGGAGGATTTACAATGTTGACACAATAGGAGAAGGAAAGAAGCATTAGAGCCTATTCGTCCTTAATGAGAACTTCATGAACTCCTAACATAGATTGATGTTTGGAAAACTTTGCTTCTGTAAGAGACTTTGTGAAAATGTCTACAACTTGATCTTCTGTAGGGAAAAAGAGCACTTCAATAACTTGATCAAGAATGAGTTTTCTGATGAAGTGCATGTGTAGCTCGATGTGCTTGCTGCACTGATGTTGAACTGGGTCTTTGGCGAGATTGATGGCACTCTAATTGTCGCACCAAAGGCTGGTCAGATGATATTGCTCAAATCCAAACTCTGAAAGGATATGTCGAAGCCACACGACTTCCTGACTTGCATTTACCGCTGCTTGGTACTTTGCTTCTGCTGAAGAAAGTGAAATAGCCTGTTGTTTCTTACAGGCCCAAGTGACAGGTTCTGAACCAAGGCTGAAAACATAACATGCAGTATAATTTCGATCATCAGGGTCGCTGGCCCAATCTGAATCAGTGAAACCAACCAATAAAGGAGTCCCCCCTGAACTATAATGTATCCCGAACTAAACTGTACCACGATCATAGCGAAGTATCCTTTTAGATACTTTCCAATGGCTTTCATGGGGTGTTTTCATATATCGGGCAACAAGACCAACAACAAAGGAAAGATCATGATGAGTATGAGTCAAGTATAAGAGGCTACCAACTAACTGATGGTACATGGTGGCATCAACTTCAGGAGAAGTACATGTGGTAGTAAGCTTGACTCCAGATTGGAAGGGAGAAGGTGTTGGTTTACAATCATCCATGTGAAAGCGACGAAGAAGGTCACAAGCATATTTAGACTAGGAAAGAAAAATTCCTTTATTGGTTTGCAAAACTTGGAGGCCAAGGAAATAATGCAAAAAACCTAAGTCTGTCATTTCAAATTTCTTCTTAAGGCTGGTTTTCACATGGTTTAAAAGTTTTGAGTCACTACCAGTAAGGATANGAAGAAAGATAGCAAATGGTGGAGTCCGTGGAGCCTCCCCACACAAAAACAAAAGATAAGTATTCATGTTTATTTTTAGTATCTTGTTTACTTTAATACTTTGTCATTACAACTTAGATTTTTGTGAGAATGTTAATTAACCTTGTTTTATTTCAGTGTTTATGTAGATTTATGAAGGAAGTGTCAAAGAAGAGGATAAAGAAAGAGGTCAAATATTTATTTCACATATGATCACTCATGAGAGTGACAAAGGTATGTGTTTAGCTATGATAGCAAGGGAAAATTTGTTAATTTCATAGATAGAGTGAAAAAGAGTTCAAAAGTCTTATTCATGATTAGGGTTTCAGATGTGTACATGGTTGAACAAGTTTTGCTTAAAGAAAATATGTGTACTACTCTAATAGAAATCATGATATAGTTTTATTTGATTACTGCTTATTGTTACTGACTGATTGGCTAAGTGACATATCTCAGAAAGCATACTGTAAGTAAGTTTACAGGTCTAAGAAGAAAGAACTTATGCCTTGACTTGCAGAAGTTATACAACATGAGAAGGACATATGATATGGTGACAATCAGTAAAGACCAGACAATATCCAATATTTATATAGGAGTAGGAGGCTTCTAAAGATGCAGAACAAAAATGTTCAAGATGAAGAGAAAGATGGATACTCAGATATATGTTCGACAACACAAGTATTCTAACAGAGGACAAACACCTTCAGTAACCACTCACATAACTAGATCAAATATCAACACACTGATGTTTTCACGTGGTAAAACCCCTACGGGGAAACATCCACGACCCCATCCAACGCGGCCACTTGGAGCAGTTTATTAATTCAAAAGAAAAAAAATTACAGAGAGATTTTATTATAGAGTTTCTCACAATCGATCATCGACAAATGACCTTCCATGCTCTTTAAATAGAGATCATGGACCAATCGGGTGTTAAGACACAGATCAATGGTTGTTAAGATCGAGGAAAGTATGAACCGTCAGATCACTCTATGTCGGGATCATATCGCGACCGTCGGATTTCCTAGCTACAAATGCATACTAATGCATACTAAAGAAACACTATAAGAAACACACTTTTACCTAAGGACACATTAGACCAAGTGGATCTTAACTAACTCCTAAATGTCTAAATATCCTAACATCCCCCCTTAAGAACAACTTGGGATAGCATTGGAGGATTTACAATGTTGACACAATAGGAGAAGGAAAGAAGCATTAGAGCCTATTCCTCCTTAATGAGAACTTCATGAACTCCTAACATAGATTGAAGTTTGGAAAAATTTTCTTTTGTAAGAGACTTTGTGAAAATGTCTACAACTTGATCTTCTGTAGGGAAAAAGAGCACTTCAATAACTTGATCAAGAATGAGTTTTCTGATGAAGTGCATGTGTAGCTCGATGTGCTTGCTGCGCTGATGTTGAACTTGGTCTTTGGCGAGATTGATGGCACTCTAATTGTCGCACCAAAGGCTGGTCGGATGCTATTTCTCAAATCCAAACTCTGAAAGGATCTGTCGAAGCCACACGGCTTCCTGACTTGCATTTAACGCTGCTTGGTACTTTGCTTCTGCTGAAGAAAGTGAAATAGCCTGTTGTTTCTTACAGGCCCAAGTCAAAGGTTCTGAACCAAGGCTGAAAACATAACATGCAGTAGATTTTCGATCATCAGGGTCGCTGGCCCAATCTGAATCAGTGAAACCAACCAATAAAGGAGTCCCCCCTGAACTATAATGTATCCTGAACTGAAATGTACCACGATCATAGCGAAGTATCCTTTTAGCTACTTTCCAATGGCTTTCATGGGGTGTTTGCATATATCGGGCAACAAGACCAACAACAAATGAAAGATCATGATGAGTATGAGTCAAGTATAAGAGGCTACCAACTAACTGATGGTACATGGTGGCATCAACTTCAGGAGAAGTACATGTGGTAGTAATCTTGACTCCAGATTGGAAGGGAGAAGGTGTTGGTTTACAATCATCCATGTGAAAGCGACGAAGAAGGTCACAAGAATATTTAGACTAGGAAAGAAAAATTCCTTTATTGGTTTGTAAAACTTGGAGGCCAAGGAAATAGTGCAAAAAACCTAAGTCTGTCATTTCAAATTTCTTCTTAAGGATGGTTTTCACATGGTTTAAAAGTTTTGAGTCACTACCAGTAAGGATAAGGTCATCAACATAAAGGACAAGGATTATGAGATGGATTCCTACTTTCTTGGTATAAACATTAGGATCAGAATGGCATCTAGAGAATCCTATGTCAATAAGAAAGTTGTCCATTTTGGCATACCAAACTCGAGGAGCTTGCTTAAGACCTTAAAGAGATTTCTTAAGGTGACAAACAAGGCTAGAGTCATTCCGGACATAGCCAGGAGGTTGTTCCATGTAGATTTCTTCTTTCAAATCTCCATGTAAGAAGGCAGATTTAACATCTTTCTGATGGACCTCCCATTTATGCGAGGCACCAAGGGAAAGAACAAGGCAGACAAAATTCATTTTGGCTACAGGGGAAAATGTTTCATTATAGTCAATTCCTTCAACTTGGGAAAATCCTTTGGAAACTAAACGAGCCTTGTGTCTTTCAACACTTCCATCTGATGAATACTTAGTTCTGCAGACCCATTTACATCTGACAAGTTTTCTTCCTTTTGGAAGAGGTACAATATCCCAAGTATCGTTTGCCATTGAAGAACGATACTCTTCATTCATTGTTGTATCCCAATCTAGATGACCTAAAGCTTTTGCAAATGTATATGGATTATGAGTCTCTGAAACTTGAGCCAAAAGAGAAGAGGATCGCTGGAACTGTGAACTTGTTTGACGTTGATCTGAAGGATCACAGACAAGACCACCGACTGCTTCTTGTGTTGAACGAACCCATCTAGGAAGCAGTGGAACTGGTGCTGGTTCAGGTTCAAATGACTCATCTGGAGGAAGGTGAGCAGGCGGAGGTGGATTTTCATCCTCACTGTCATCATCTGAAGAAGAAACCAAAATAAGAATAGGAGAAGGCAAAAACGCCAAAGATGGCTGCATGCCAAAGAAGGCACAATCGTAGAATTAGGATCGCAGACCAAGAGATTTCCATCAAATTTAACATCTCTCCTAATAATAATTTCATTACAATGTTCTTGAAGAAGTCTATAACCTTTGACATCTTCAGAATAACCAACAAATATACACTTCTCACTTTTAGGCTGCAATGCTTTCCTTTTCTCATCAGGAATGTGAGCCCATGCTATATTGCCAAATACATGGAAGTGACTTATATCTGGTTGAATTTTAGTCCAAGCTTCTTCCGATGTTATATTTTTAAGAGCCTTTGTAGGAGTGCGATTGACTATGTAATTTTCACAGTTGATTGCTTCCGTCCAATACTTTAGACTTAATCCCTTAGATTGGATCATACAATTAGCCATTTCTTTTAATGTGTAGTTCTTTCTCTCATCAACACCATTTTGTTGTGGTGTATATGGAACAATGTGTTGCATTTGAATGCCCTGTATAGTGTAGTAACTTGTAAAATTATTGTTCACATATTCGCCTCCATTATCTGTTCTTAAATTTTAATTTGATGTCTAGATTGCTTTTCTACAAGGGCCTTGTAGGCCAAAAAGTTGTCAAAAAATTCTCTCTTAAGTTTTAAGAAGTAAACCCAAGTACATCTGGAAAAATCATCAATAAAATTTAAGAAGTACTTGCACCCAGAAAAAGAATGAGAAGAAAATGGACAACACAAATCACTGTGAACAAACTGTAAAGGGCCTGAAGCGTGCCAAGAGGCACGTTTGTCAAAACTGTCCCGATGATGTTTTCCGAGAACATAACCTGCAAAAACACCATCTCTGCATGAAAGAAGAGGAAGACGAGTCACCATCTGTTGATTACATAGTTGCTGTAATGAACGATAGTTTAGATGACCAAACTGCTCATGCCAAATTTTGCTCAAGTCATTGCTATGAGCAACAAAAACTGATGAAAAAGATGATGACTCAAAGTTGTCAAACTTGTACAACCTGGTAATATCATCAACAATTCCAGTTGCAAGAACATGCTTATGATCTTTTAGATCCTTGATTACAACTTGGTGAGGTGAAAACTCTACGGTTTTACNTTTTGAGTCACTACCAGTAAGGATAAGGTCATCAACATAAAGGACAAGGATTATGAGATGGATTCCTACTTTCTTGGTATAAACATTAGGATCAGAATGGCATCTAGAGAATCCTGTGTCAATAAGAAGGTTGTCCATTTTGGCATACCAAACTCAAGGAGCTTGCTTAAGACCATAAAGAGATTTCTTAAGGTGACAAACAAGGCTAGAGTCATTCTGGACATAGCCAGGAGGTTGTTCCATGTAGATTTCTTCTTTCAAATTGCCATGTAAGAAGGCAAATTTAACATCTATCTGATGGACCTCCTATTTATGCGAGGCACCAAGGGAAAGAACAAGACAGACAAAATTCATTTTGGCTACAGGGGAAAATGTTTCATTATAGTCAATTCCTTCAACTTGGGAAAATCCTTGGAAACTAAACGAGCCTTGTGTCTTTCAACACTTCCATCTGATGCATACTTAGTTCTGTAGACCCATTTACATCTGACAAGTTTTCTTCCTTTTGGAAGAGGTACAATATCCCAAGTATCTTTTTCCATTGAAGAACGATACTCTTCATTCATTGCTGTATCCCAATCTAGATGACTTAAAGCTTTTGCAAATGCATATGGATTATGAGTCTCTGAAATTTGACCCAAAAGAGAAGAGGCTCGCTGGACCTGTGAACTTGTTTGACGCTGATCTGAAGGATCACAGACAAGATCACCGACTACTTCTCGTGTTGAACGAACCCATCTAGGAAGCAGTGGAACTGGTGCTGGTTCAGGTTCAAATGACTCATCTGGAGGAAGGTGAGCAGGCGGAGGTGGATTTTCATCCTCATTGTCATCATCTGAAGAAGAAACCAAAATAAGAACAGGAGAAGGCAAAAACGCCGAAGATGGCTCGCATGCCAAAGAAGGCACAATCGTAGAATTAGGATCACAGACCAAGAGATTTTCATCAAATTTAACATCTCTTCTAATAATAATTTCATTACAATGTTCTTGAAGAAGTTTATAACCTTTGACATCTTCAGAATAACCAACAAATATACACTTCTCACTTTTAGGCTGCAATGCTTTCCTTTTCTCATCAGGAATGTGAGCCCATGCTATATTGCCAAATACATGGAAGTGACTTATATCTGGTTGAATTTTAGTCCAAGCTTCTTCTGGTGTTATATTTTTAAGAGCCTTTGTGGGAGTGCGATTGACTATGTAATTTTCACAGTTGATTGCTTCCGTCCAATACTTTAGACTTAATCCCTTAGATTGGATCATACAATTAGCCATTTCTTTTAATGTGCAGTTCTTTCTCTCATCAACACCATTTTGTTGTGGTGTATATGGAACAATGTGTTGCATTTGAATGCCCTGTATAGTGCAGTAACTTGTAAAATTATTGTTCACATATTCGCCTCCATTATCTGTTCTTAACTTTTAATTTGATGTCTAGATTGCTTTTCTATAAGGGCCTTGTAGGCCAAAAACTTGTCAAAAACTTCTCTCTTAAGTTTTAAGAAGTAAACCCAAGTACGTCTGGAAAAATCATCAATAAAAGTTAAGAAGTACTTGCACCCAGAAAAAGAATGAGAAGAAAATGGACAACACAAATCATTGTGAACAAGTTGTAAAGGGCCTGAAGCGTGCCAAGAGGCACGTTTGTCAAAACTGTCCCGATGATGTTTGCCGAGAACATAACCTGCAAAAACACCATCTCTGCATGAAAGAAGAGGAAGACGAGTCACCATCTGTTGATTACATAGTTGCTTTAATGAACGATAGTTTAGATGACCAAACCGCTCATGCCAAAGTTTGCTCAAGTCATTTCTATGAGCAACAAAAACTGATGAAAAAGATGATGACCCAAAGTTGTCAAACTTGTACAACCTGGT
>JZKD02S2391883.1:0-14413 GCA_000966675.3 Picea glauca | reverse complement strand
GAAAAGGGGTTAGACAAGGTTGAAAAGGGTTGGGAGGCTAAGGTTATGCTTAGGGGGTCTTTCTCTAACCATCATTTCAACATTTCACATCATCTAACTCATTATTACAATTTTTTACATTGGCCATGTTTAGACTTTAGCAATTAAAATTGTTGTTATAGACTGACTGACACTCTCGGTGGACTAACCCATGGCAAAAGTTGTCCGACCGAGCTGAAACTTGGTCCAAGGATGTAGGAGGTGCTATTCCATTTCTTTTGAGCACAAATACCCCTATCAAAAGTCCAAGGATCCAGTTTTTACAATTATTGCTCAAAAATGATTAATTAATTAAATAATTAAACCTCCAAACTTAGGGAAATTTAATTAAAAATTAATTAATTAAAAAAAAACTAACCTAGACTCAACGGAATTCCGCAAAACTTTCTATGATGTCTTGCATGGTCATTTACAATGAATTCCCTATATAGTTAACCAAAACATAAGTCCATTGCAATGCCGTTCACCACTTTGGAGGACATATGTAAAGTGTGAGGGAAAAACTCAAGGGAAATCATTAAGACTGGAAGGCCCAATGATAACCTGAGGATAAAAACCCTCGGTGAAAGGAACTCTCCCAGTGAACCAATGCCAAGGTAACTGAACTAGACATGACTCATGCAGACCTATTACATTATTAACCCACGCAGGGGTGCGGAAATTCCAAATACAAAAATGAGTGCTGGGCCAAACACAGCCCTGTAGAACCAAGAATCTTCAATAATCATGGCATCTGACGATGCATCTCTTCATGGCACATGAGTTGACCACCAGTGCTAAATGGGCGGTCAAGTATTTTGTGGTATGTGCATTTTTATTTTAGGAAATGTTTGGTGGAGTTTTGAGTTGATACTTGTGGAAATGTTTTGTGGGGTTTTGAGTTGATACTTGCATAAAACCATGCATTTATACTTGGTATAAAAGCCACTTAGAATATTTTTTAAACATTGATCCGTGAAATTGCATTTGCCCAGTGTTGGTGTGAGTCAAATATAGTATTTATTATCCATTATTTTTTCAGACCATGCAGAATAGCTATACCATACAAATTTGACTGCTTACACTGTCCTGACATACAATGTTATTTATTATGTTAGTTTTAAACAGTTTACAATTAGTATCCAAATGTTGCATTGATTACATTGTTTATATATTTTACAGATGGTCTTCTTGTGATTATTATAAACACATTTCAGAGCTTGCTTATTTAACCGTTTTTAGTTAGAGTAGACAGCACTTTAAACAAATGTTAGATGAATTTCTTTCAGTTTTGTTTATTTACAGCTTATAAAATGTTTTTTTCTTTTTCTTGTTGTAGTTCGCTCATGTGCTCATTGGTTCAAGTCCAAGTTCAAAAATACAGAGCAGGTTAGAAATATCTTGAATGTCTTTGATATAGGGTTGAGATTTCCAGAACTAAATGGTGATAAGCATGCCATTCAGTTGCTTGAGATATGGATGGGAAAATTTATATGCTCTCTTCATTGGTTTGAGTGGGCTTTGAATGAGCATTTCATATCATTAAATGATATGTTTATCAAGACACAGATGGAAAGCTTCAGCATTGCTTCTGCTATCGATACATTTCTTCAAAATACATGTTTTGAGCCTACCTATCTTAATTTCTTAACGCCTTTAACGCCATTGCAGAAGGAATATCATGGATCTCTACAAATCAAAACTCTCTTCCATCTTCTAAATTTTCTGAAGGTGATACTTTATATTGAATTGGGAATCAAGGAGCAAGATATTCAAGTATCTCAGGAAATTACATGCCTTCAGCTGAAAGAGGAGAGTAGGGTGCACAAACTTGTACCCTTTAGTGAACCTCCTTTTGTAAATTTAATGTCTCAAATTATTTTCCATCCACGGAAAATTACTTTTTTGTCGTTGGAGTGTCAAAATATAGAGGAGCTTATCAGGCTAACAGTGAAAATTGTTAAGATGCTTTTATCAGCATCATCAATATTCAAACAGTGCTTTATACAAGCTCTTAGAAGCTTTGTGTCTGGAAACATTATTGAGCTTGACCTAAATACATATAACCATTCAGGAGGAACAGATCTAGTAGACACGATGTATCTTTTGAAAGGCTATCAGCAGTTACATCTAGCTGGTGCTTTGCTGCCTGCATTAGGTAAAGAGAATGCAAAAGCTTCTGGTCAGAAGCTTCTTCAGAGTCTGTTTTCATTAGGAAAGGCAATTTCTCCTGCAGTACAATCAATTGCTTTGGAAATTTTAACATTGGCCATAGCCTTGGGTGTCACAGCTTCTCAGTTGTTAGAGCTAGTGTTGGACCACAGAGCTTTGAATCAATCTGAGACTGATAGAGTGGCAGACATTACAGCTGGAAGTAACTTTTATTTTAACTTTCGAAAAGTCATTGTTCAACAAATAAAGTTTTCATATAAAGATTGCCTCTCACTCTTATTACAAGAAGCTGTACAGAACTTCACTGCTAGACTACTGTTGAATGCAGTTCTGGATGATTACTTGAAGGTAGAAAGCATTACCAAATTCAGTTTCCTGAGAGAAGTTGTCAAACATTTTCTGCTACTTAAGCCATGTTGTGATCTTGAGGCTACAGTGAGTGACAAGTTGTTCTTTCTGGAAATTCTTCAGAAATTATTTATGCTAGATACTAGTTGTGATACAGTGCTAGCAGAGAATCAACCATCTTTTGGGTTTATAGTAGAGAGTTATTTCTTACTTCTAAATAGCAATCATCTAGTTCCTGTTTATGGGGCTAGTAAATTTCTGCAAACAACTACAGCAATGACAGTGAAGAGTAGTGCACTTGTTATGGTCCCTTACTTCTTCAAGTCCTCCATTGACAATAATATTCTAAACCGTCTAGTAGACAGCTTAACCAATCTTGTGACTGATCATTTGCTGGTGCGGGAAACAGACATACCACCTGGTTCAAATGAGAGGGTAGCCTATATTCAGATGCTTCAGAGACTCGAAGATGTGATCTTAGTAGGGAACAAACTGGAACTTTTGGAAGTTGTCTTTCCCCTTTTCAAAAGTCATGTAAAGCTAGCAAGGAAGAAGGTTCATGGAATTCTAGAATCATATGCTAAAATTGTTGGGGAAAACAGAGGAATTGCATGTGCTTCATGTCTCAAACTACTAAATGATGGTGGAAAAATCCCTGGACTAAGGCGTGCCGTGTTTGATTACATGTTTGTACCATTGATTATGAGAGCTCCTGTTGATTTTCTTGTTGGCTGGTATGAGGAGCATATTACTGAATTCAAAGGGGTACTGGATAGGCGTCCAGATAGAGTTCAGACTTCTTTGGAAATAGAGCAAGATTATCTGGTTGTTAGAATATGCCATTATAAGCTGGTGGAATTACTTTTTAGTTGTTTGGATGCAAGTATCATTAAAGATAGAATCACACCAATAATTTCTAATCAGCTGTTGATCCAGCATGCAACAAGTGATTCACGTGCAAAAAATGATCCACCTGTCTTTCCCTTTCCAGATAACATCAAGTTGTGGCATGACCTGCATATTGCGGCTTACAATTGTCTTGCAGGTATTGTGATGCAAACTCAAGATCAGGAAAAGATCTATTTATTTCTTTTCAAAGATTTTCCAGGAAAACCCCTTTGGCAACACATTGTTGACTGTTCAAAGGTTTATAACAACTTTCCTGTTGAAACTTCAATGTTACAATCTTCAT
Organism: Picea glauca; assembly: GCA_000966675.3. Taxonomy (NCBI): domain Eukaryota; kingdom Viridiplantae; phylum Streptophyta; class Pinopsida; order Pinales; family Pinaceae; genus Picea; species Picea glauca. The sequence goes on along the minus strand of JZKD02S2391883.1, from coordinate 10,683 downwards.
ATCTTGCTGCTAAGGGCATGAGAACAGAAAGGACTCGTACACAAAGGGGTGGGGGGGGAACACATTCACTTTCATCGCAATATGTTGTTGGTGCAACTCTTAGTGATGAACCGGTTCTCATTAACACTTTTTTAAACCGATCCCAGATAAAAACTGGAGATGAAGCAACTGTAGATAATGACAATAGTCGTATTGTAGCAGAAAGCTCTCAAGGAAATGACTTGAGTGCTACCCAAAACAATGGTAAGGAGCTCATTGAAAAGGAAGCAATAGATCAAGATGATTTTGATGGGCATCCATCCATGGGAATTATTCTACAGCTTATAGAGCATTGCCAAGATAAATTTGGTGCAAAGATGTCCAATGGAGGAATGCCTGAATGGATGAAAGCTCTTTATTCAATATTGGATAATGCTGTTACTCCTATTAATGTATGCTTGTTTATAGCAAAAATTATCACTAAAGCCCGAAAGGTTTTTGCTCCATTTGCTTCCAACTGGTTTCGTCCATATTTACAGGTTATTCTAAAGGACCCTGACCATTCTGGTGGAAGAACCTTTCACTACATGCTTAGAGATATATGCATAACTATATTAGAGTGGAACCTGCCATCTCCCCCAGATATGTCTGTTGCTTCTGGCTTTGTTAATCACTTAATATCAGTGGCATCTCATGATTCAAAGTTAGTTTTGAGGGCTAATTTAGAAATTATAAGGCTTTACTTGCAAACATGGAAAGATTCAATAAGTCTTGACAGGCGCACTGTCATTCTTTACCTCACGATTGGTGGAAAAAGTCCAGATGCTAATGATAAATCAATAGGCATTAAAAGGTCTGTTGGATTGCAACTTTTAGGGGCTATGGTAGCTTCCGATATCTCATTAAGTGGGTCATCTGGTGATTTTACAGTATCCGAAGATGATCTCTGTAAAGCCCTTCTTCTGAATGTAAGCTACAAAATGAAGAATGTATATGAGGCAGCAGCAGAACTACTTGGAATAATATTCAAATACATAGAAGAAGGAAAGCTGAATGTAAATGAGCAGATGTTGCATGTACCTCTAAAACAGACTCTTCGGTCCCTTTTTAAAGATAGAGATTCTGGGCAGTTCTTAAACATTGTTGACAAAATCACATTGCATTTTCCCCTATTTCTTGAGGGGTATGCTTCCATGGTTCTGGATCTTTTGGCACGAACACATGGTGTTTTTAGGATCACTGCACTGAATATTCTCCTACGGAGACCAGGTTCTGTACCAAATCTTTATATCATGATTTCTCCATTTTTATCAAAAATTCTAACTCACAGGGATGAAATTGCACAGTTCAAGTCTCTTCAGCTAGTTTCCGAGCTTGTAAAGGACATATCAAATTCCACAATAACAGAGAAATTGCTTCCTGTTCTGTGTGAGACATTCACCAGCCATGAAAATATTGAATGCCGGCAATTATATTTCAACATTATGATTTTCTTGTACAATGAAAAGGGTATGGACAAATGTGAGTTATTACATCATCATTTATTATTAGGCCTGATCGATGACTCAAATGCAGTGAGGCAGAATCTACAAAATTTCTGGCATTCAAAGCTCTCTCAAGATCTTTGCCCACGCTTCCTTCAGATGATAAATTACATTTATGACCCAGATATAGAAGAACGCTGGGCACAGATTACAAATAAACTTTTGCTAAAGGTACATACCAATAGTAATATCTTGTTGTTAATGTATGCCTTTATTTTGCAAACTATCCTTCTAAAGATGCATGAAATAAAGGAATATGTATCTAATGTGAACCATGAATTTAAATTTATATTTGCAGCTTTGTGAAGATTCTGTCGATTTTGGGCGCCCGATATTCAATGCTCCACTCTCTGATTGTGAATTCCATGAGCACACTATAAACACATCATGGTTAGGTGGCACTTTGCCAATGACTCCTCTTTTTTCAGAGACACAGCTTAGCAGTTTGCACTTCCAGGATAGTGACATTAAGGAATCACAAGGAAATGAAATTAAGGATGCCACCAAAGGACAACGCATGATACGTGCCACATATGTACCAACACAATCACTAATTCTTTCCCAGACCCAAAGCACCATGTCTAGAGATACAGAAGCTGGAAGTTCGTTGTTAGCACTATCACAAAATGATGAAAGAAGTGGACTAAGCACCTTTGAGTATGGAGGAGCTTTGGTTGATACGAGCACTAAACTAAAACGTAGAATATTTCATTCCAGCATTGCAGGTACCCAAGCTAAAATCAATGCATTGAATGCATTGCGCAAGAGGGAGTCTCGATTGGCTCAGCAATCTTTAGAACGAGAAAATAAGGTGCAAATGATGAGGAGATACCGTACAGGTATGTGAGAGATTATATGTCATTTTCTTGTATGTCATGATATTTAGAGTTCTGAAATATCAAGGAATGTGCATTTTATTTTCCTGAGATTTATAATATGTATGCATGATGTGAGAAAAGATTGTTAAAGAGTTCTGTTCATTGGAAGACTCTCCTTATGTTTTGTAGGATAAAATGATTTTGTTCATATCCTTTGATTCAGGGGAACTTCCGGACATCGAAATTGCACACAAGGATGTTATAATTCCTCTGTCAGTTTTAGCTGAGAAAGATGTTGTATTTTCTAGGCTTTTGCTTACTGTCCTCTGTCATGCTATTTATTCCCTGCACTCTAATGAGTTGCACAAAGCAGAGCATGAATTGAAACTTTCTGTGAGAGAGGGCATTGAAAGGGCATTGCAAAGGACTAGAAATGGAGAATCTTTTGTTGGCTGTGCAATGGATGTTTCTTTAGAGTCTAAGGAGTCATGGATACAACCAAAACTGGTTGGATCTGCTGCTCAGAAGTCAAGAAACTTCCATATGGGAGTCCTTTTCTTGGAGAATGCAATTTTACATGAAACACCTCCAGATCAGTTAAATGAGTCAAGCAGAAAGAGACATTGCGGATTGAAAAGGAAAATTAGTGGAGGAGATTTTCTCAGTGAAGCGTGGTTAGAACTTGTGAAGTTGTACAAGTCAATTGGAGAGTGTGATATTGTGCTTTCAATTTACAAAAACAAACTTACCAAAGCAGAAATAACTGAACGTGCCTTAGAGGCTCAATTGCACGGGGATTCTAGCAAGGCTCTTCAGCTATATGACAAAGCAATAAATCAATTTGAAGGGGAAAATATTGAAGAAGGTTAGTTTTACTCATCTTAGTGTATTTGCTGTTTTCATCTTCCCAAAGTTCTCTTCTTTCTAGAACTTTCATCAGTTAAAACTGCTCATTTCGAGAACTATCCCTGAGTTTGGGTTTACTGGTAGGTGTTAATATCACTCAGATAGAACAAGATATTTGGTACAACCAGCGCCTACAATGTTTGGTAGACTTAAACCGGTGGCAAGATATCATGGATGACAGTCTCTGCCAGATAAGGAATGAGATAACGGAAGAATCCGATTTCCAAAAGTTGTGGTCCCCAGGCATACAAGATCCTTACCTTGGTCTTTTCATCAAGGGATCTGTTAAATTGACAAAATACAGTTCATTACTGTCAAATTTTGTACAGGATACACTTGAGGATCCTATGAGAAGGGAATTGTTGCATGATGAGTTCAGTATAGAGCTTGCAAGTTTAGCCATAATAAATGATCAGTTTGACCTTGCAAATTTTTACATTCAGAATTGTTATAAGAGCTTTAGAAAGAAGTGGTCATCAATTCATCCACTTGCAGCTGTCAGTAAACATCTCCTAGTGAGGCAGCTTCAACGAGTCATTGAGATCGATGAATTTGTCAAGTTCATCACCACAAAAGAAATGACGGTTCAATTACAGAGGTTTGCATCTCTCATCCATAACTTCAGTGTATCATTTGATGTTCGCAAGCTGATTATTTGAGGTACAGAATGCTATTACTTAAGTGTTAATATGTTCAGGCAAGCATTACTTGCTCTATGAAGGAGAAATTTAGATTCAAGCAATGAAAATAGAACTTAGCTACATGACAAAATACTTTGTTTGTTTCATGTGACTGTTCTTAATTAAGTCTGTGTTAACTTGTACTTTGCTAGAATGTTAATTTTTGTATTATATTTTCCTTTGTTCTTTAGTTTGTTTCAAGCATGGCGGAGACGCTGGCCTGCGGCTGAATTTGATGATGTTGAAGCTTGGGATGACATTGTACAAAATAGGCTTATGTATTTCCAAAAGTATCAAGGTCTTTTGAGGAAGCAATTGGGTGCAGCTTCTGAAGAATTTAACAGACGGCTGGTTGCTGATCTGGACTCGGAGCGGGCTGATATCTTCTATCAAGCTTCAAGAGGAATAATGCATCAAGGGGCATATGATGCAGCACAGGTAATCATAATGTTGACACCTTATTTCATTTTTCTTTAAAATGCTTCATATATTACCTCAAAGAACAACCGAGGACACCAATATTCGGGATAGTTATATCATATACACAACATATGAACTAGGAAAGTCCCTATGTCAAAGTATTCAGATCTGAAAATTGCTTCCTAGTGAACTAACAGTAAATCCTAGCTCTTATCACTGAACAATTTTACACTGAAAATAATTGACTGAAAACATATGCAGCAGAAACAACAAGATCAGAGATGAATCATCAACACACATGAGACACACAATTTCTGTTTTGTAACCTTGTTAATTTAAAAAATCTAAGTGCAAAACCAGCCCTCCCAGCCAATACAATTTCACCAAAATCCGAGGACAACCTTGTCCTCCAATAACCAAAAAAATCAGAAAAACCAAACCTCACCAAATCCCTGGAAATTTCCTGTGCCCACAAATCTGCTGCAGACCACCTGTATGGCCTGCTGACCTCACCTGTACTGTTGTTGACATTAGCCTGTACGGACCTGTTCCTGCCCAGAAAACTTTGTACGGATGTACGCGATTCACCTTATTGCAACTTGCATACATATGTGACTGTGCCCACTGCAACCTGCGTACATGCACGAACGACTATATGGACACTTCCATACGATTCACTCCACTTCCTTATGCAGTTGTGTCTCTCTCCTAAGCCAGATTTTCCAAAGTTACAGGCATTGCTTTGCTGAAATCACCAAGCCTTCTAGCACAAGTGGTCACTCACAATGACCTCTTTCGTTTATATACAAGTTTTATGGGTCATCATAGAAGCCCCTCCACAATTCAACATCAAATTATACTTTCTTGTGGGTGTGAAGCCCCAACACAAACCCACAAAGCCCATCACCAAACCCATGAAGCCCCAACTTCATTCCAAGGGGGATTTCATTGAAACGAAAGGATAATATGGTGCCAATGAATATTCCCACATGCTTGACACCTTGGCCTCTAGTGGAAATACCTCCTGAAACTACAATATCATCAACACTACCTCTTAGCGAGGGAGGTATCCCATCCACCATCATCTGGATGTACCTTTGTCTCCCATATTGGAAGTAGCTCTATGTCCTACACTAGATCTAGCACAGTTGCACACCAATCCTCCCGACTGGCCGCTCGATTTGTCATTGAAGAAAATCCTATTGTCCAATCTATCTCACTAGTTGCTCCCTCTGTGACCAAAGCAAATCCTATTCTTCAGTCTTCCTTGTTAGAATTCGAGGGAAAATAAACAGTAGCTAGCTAAAACAAAAATATTTTAATTTTAATTTCTAAACATTAGCTACTGTATTTTACAATCAGCAAGACATCAAAATTTCTGATGCATAATCTAATAGCATGAAATAATAACTGACAGAACATTTACTTAAGCATTACCTTAGCTGAAACAAGGAGCAAGATTACCTGATATGATGTTGTTATCCTCTTTGATGTATGCTCAAAAAAAGATTTAAGGGATCATTGATCAAATCCTCAGGGTAGATCTCATCATGATCCTTAGGACAAATTGCCAAGAAGAACTTTTAGGGTAGTAGACTAGAAAACTAACTAGCTGGCTGAGAATCAAGAGGCCATTCCAACATCAAGTAAGAGGGTTAAGAACAAAACACCATTGTCCAGCCTAGTGGTTGAAAAGAGACCTCAAACAACCTTAATAATTTCAGCCCAGAAAAATACAAAAACTACTACAGCAATAGGAAGAAGTACCAGCAGTTCCACGGTAGCCCTATCAAACCTTGTTTAAGGTACTAGGGCTACAAGTAGATAAGATAAGGCAGCATTCACAGGGTGGCACCAGTAGAGATGAGGGTGACATCAACTTAGGCAGCATACACAGGGTGACACCAAAGAAAAATACCAGAACAACAACAACAATAAGAAGAGCCTATTCGGTTGGCTGGAAATGACCCTTAGGGTCAACGGCTGGTATGAAACTGGATAGGTTAAGCCGACGGTTGTTGTAGCAGACCAGAACACTCCAAGTAACCTGTCCTAGAAGGGCCGCAACCACTTAGCAAGTTGAACAAGAGGAGCCACAAAATAACCTCAGACCAAAACTCGGCTAGGAGAGAGTGTGAGTGTATTGAATGAGGAATAGGGCACCTTATTTATAGTTTTGGTAGGTAGGTTAGGCCTAGCACATTAGTCCTAACTTTAGGATTAGGTTTAAACCCTAACAATTAAATAAATAATATTTTAACTTTTAAAATATTAAATGACAAGTCAAAAGTCAACAAGGAAATAAACAACTCTAAGAGAGGGGTTTCAAGATCAAGGTGGCCAACTTCTTTAGGAAGAAGTAAACACCCAATCAACTCAAGCAAGGGGGGTTTCATAATAAACAATAAGACAAGGTCAAGGGTTAAGTCCTTCTTTAATAGAAGTTTTGTCCACATGAATCTCATGATATAACTTCTAAGCTTTTATCATCCCAACATACGAGGAAAGTCAATGATGTGATCATTTCCTTCTTCTTAACTGCTCCTAGTTCACATGGACCATCCCGGGAGAGAAGAAGGTCACACATCATCTTGGCTTAGTACTTAACCAAGAAACTTCTTGGTCCCAGACCATGATACCCCAGAATACATCTGGGGGCCCTAGATCACAACTATGGTCTTATCCACCAAGGTACACAACCAATGATCAATCCAAGCATCGAGCAAGGATTCCCTGGAACACATCCAGGGGCCCTGTTATCGCACAATTTGTACTTGCCCAAAAGCCAAAGGCAAGTGAACAATAAATTGGCGTAACAGAAGGTTGTCCTATCATTGTCACCTAAATAAGACACCTCTTTCTCTTTTGGGGTGAAATCCTAGGCGAGACGTCCCCAGTGACTTGGGGGTTTGAGAAGGCAAAGGTAATCGTATCAAGAAAAGTTCTTCGCCTCTCACAAGTCACATTGATCAAAAAGTCCCAAAGGTTTAATAAGATGAAGCAAGGATTTGTTTGAGTGTACCTACCCAGAACAAGACAACAAGAAAATACTATTTGCAAGTAACAATTGATATTAGTGCTTCGTAAAACCTTGGACTTTCAATAAAAGCAATAAGCTGATATACAAGATGAAGCAAACAGAAATTTATAACAGCAATGTATATATAATGATAGCTTCACAATTATGCCTTAAACAAGCTTAAAAAATGACCCAAAATGGTAACCTAGAATTAGCAATATGCTAACACTTGTCAAAAGCTAAGAAGACAATGTAAAAAACAACTTTAACACTTGCTTTTAGGAGCTTTTACTGCTGTAATATATGGCTGTAGATTACTTTTGTAACAGCAGCAAGAATGTTAGTAAGTTAGTCTAATCTAGGGTTAGGAATAGTTAGCAAAGAGCTTGAGGTAAATGGTTTGAGGGTTGTTCTCATCAATCAATCAAATGTAAGGTATAAACTAGTGCCTTTAGGGTTAATGGAGTCACTTTTGCAGCAACAATCTTGAAGGAAACAAATGATAATATGTGAACTAAAGATAGGAGGGAGGACGGTTGAGGTGTTGGTAACCCAAGGCTTCAATCATCAAACCCTAGAAGGAAAATGACTACTAGGAAGTAGGTAACCCTAGGCCCTAGCGGTTTTCCTTCTTCTTTAACTCAGGCTTGAGATAAATAAAAGCTTAATGAAGCAATGGTGTTAGTGTGCTACAAAGGTAGGGTTCTAGCATATGCTTCAATGGAGGTGTCTTCTAGCAAAATCAAGTAGGTGGATAGCTATTGAGAGAAGGACAATAACATGTGCTTATTCTCCTAGGGTTTTATACTAGCAATTTCATAATCTTAGTAAATGCAAAGTAAAAGATACCATAACCATTCAATCTAGCAGCATGTCCTAGTGGAAGACTTTCCACCATGAAAATGCCAAAATACACCAAAAGAAGCCTCCTCCAAGTGTTGTGCACTGCTTAATTTCAGCCAATAAGCCTTAAAGAGGCCGAATTTCAGACCTCACATTTTGTGAGTGAAAGATGATGAAAAAATGAGAGTCTTAACTCTCTATTTATACAATATCATTGACCTTTAATTACAAATTAGGTAAAAAAAAGGGTCGACATGGCCAGTTACATCAAAAATCCAGTTTTTTACATAAAATTGACAAATTAAACCCTAAAATGTGCAGAAGAGGTGACGTCATTCCCTTCTAGGGTGACATTGAGCCTCATAAGTGAGACGTTGGCCTCCATGATCAAAACGTTAGGCCTTCCAAGGCCTCCGGATCATGCCACACGTGCCACTTGGCACACAACTGCCTCCATCATGTCCATTCGACGTTGGGTGACGTCAAGGGTCACACAGGTGACGTCATGGGCCTCCCAAGGCCAACGTTTAGGGGGAAAGGAAAGACCCCCTTGGGTCCAGGCCTGCCAAGGTGTCTCTGGTGGAACATCCTTCTTTCCCTCCGTTGCAAGTCTCTGGTATGTGTCTGCCCCTGGCTGGTGTAATGTCCCCCACCTCTTAATGAAGAGGTCTGGAGAGACTCAGTAGTCTAGCTATCCCCACTAGACTATAATCTCAGGCATATTGGGGACAGTCAACCAGAAGACACGGCCTAAACATAACATTCTATTACCGAGTTGACTTTGTGTGAAAAAGGATAACTCAATGAAAGAAAAGAAAAGGTGAGTTAAAGTTAAGAGTTAACCCTAGGGGTTAACTAACTCAACAAATGAATAGACTAGAGCTATAAAGGAAAGGGCAGGGTGCACTTCTAAGGCATTCTGGATTGTTATCTTATTTTGCATTGGAGCTCTTGAGAACAAACAATTTTGAGGGTTTTGAGTCTAAAGCCTTAGAGATCAACTCGGTGGTGAAAGATTCCACCTTTCTTGATCCAAGCTTGGTCCCAGAGGTGAGATAATCCTCCCACACCATTCTACAGTGTTGCAAGGGTTCGATCTTGAGGCAGAAGCAGGCTAGTGTACAACCTAGTGGGTTTCTAGCTAGGGGGGCGCACCACTTTGAGGAGTTTGGCTCGATCTGGAGAAAGGAGGAGGCTTCTTGGCAAAAGAGCATCTGGGTTTTCTTCGTATGGTCCCTAGCATCATTTATGGTCTATTCTGGAGGAGGTTATCCTTGCAGTTTATTTCCTAGAGTTTGGCACTAGTTGGAGGAGAGGGGTGCATTGCAGGAAGTGATTTTCATTGTTTACTGGCCCGGATCTTCATAGATTGTCTTGAGATTTCACCAACTTGCTCGTATTGGCCCGATCTACTATTCTGGAGAGTCGGGTTGCAGTTGGAGGCTCCTAGAGGGGAGAATGAGATCTCATTGATTTAGTCAAAGTAGGAGGGCGCAATCCAGTAGAGGGTTTTCTCAGTTGGAGGAGAAAAACTTCTTTGTTCAGCTTGAAACTTGGCTCGGTGGATTCTATCAGCCAGATCTACATTCCGGGAGAGTTCAGAGGTATTTGGAGCTCAGAAAGAGGAGGGCCGAAACTTGAGGGTTCATCAGCAGCCAAAGCAGGGCGCAACTCAGCTAGTTGGAGGGGTTTTGCAGTGTATTGACTGGGTTCTCTTATCTTCAGTCTTTTTTGCATGCTGCGAGCCTTTGGAGGCTAGGATATCTTCTTAGACAACCTTTGGGAGGCTATTATCTTTGTATTGCTTATTATTGTATCGACTCGCAACCTGTTTTGATATTATTGGGGTTTTCTTCCAGATCTGCAGATCTCTTGTGCAAAGGATCTTCCTACTATCTAAATAAAAGTCAGATTTGACATTATTGGTACTATACTGGTGTTCTTGTGTATCTTGTCTTGTTTATGATTATATGCTCAGATCTATTATTCCATTGCTTAATCCACATCAAGTAAACTATAATGTGCAACTTCATGAGTAAACCTGCAAATACATAAGCCAAAATAACAAGCAGTCAGTAGTTAGTGTTCTGAGCAAAAAATTTGGCTCAGGAACATTACAGCTGGGGTCTCAACATCCATCTGGTGGGCTTTTAGCCCAATGGAGCTCTGAGATAATCATCTCCCCATATGTACCTGTCTGTCGGGTGTGGTCCTGCAGTAACAACAAGTATGCCCTCCATGGGCTCATAAGTCATCGGGATCGTGGCAATGTCAATCACACCTAATAATCAAGTTACTCAAACATGTGCATAAAACCCCCCTTTTTCCAGACAAGTGCTCAAAGACGTTATGCTATTCTACAAGCCAAGTTTGGAGAGGGTTCCAGGACGTTCTATTGGGCTAATTCTCCTTAGGTGTGGGGTGTTTCCAGGTGAAGACCAATCTAAGTCATGTAAGTGGATGAGATGGTGTGG
>JZKD02S2391872.1:0-29354 GCA_000966675.3 Picea glauca | reverse complement strand
GGAGAATGGCTCTCGCAGCTGCTATAAATTTAACAAAGGGTTTTCAGGAATTTTGCTGAAAGTGTAATTTGCTGAGAGGACTGGTTTTTGTCCTTAGAATTTCTCAATCTGAAAATTTTATTGAACAGAAATTTGTGTCTCTTGTGCATGGATGTTTTTCTCTATGATCTTTGTGTTTCCGCTATAATTTTTTGTCATAATTCCAGTGTAAAATTATTCAGCGATAACAGCCCTAGTTTACTGTTTGAAGTCACTTGGAAGTAATTTTCAGATCTGAAATTGAATGCATTAAATGCTTAAAAATTGACAGACTCAGGCATAATCATTCAATCGATGAACAAGAAATCCCTTCCAGCCGACTATAAGCTTGCTTCCATTTTGGCTCAAGCTCAACACGAGGTCACTGGGTTTCAAAAAATATCCTTCTACCGGGTCTTAAGGGAGAATAATCACCACGCAAACTCTCTTGCAAATGATGCCATTAATTTAAAAATGGGGGAGCTAATTCATTAGTCTCCCAAATCATAGGTAAGTACCGAAGATTTAATAAGTCACATGTCAATCATGCACCAGCCCCATTACCAAAGCAATGTAATAAACACAATGAGACCTGAACTCCCCTCTCACATGCTCAAGCTCACGATGATCTAGGAATTTGAAGGCTAGGTTGGTTTATATCCCAAGCAAGGTGGGATTATGGCGAGTCGTTGTTCGAGATGCTGGAAGGTCCGTCAGAAGCCTCCTCGCTTTGTCAGTCTTCACTAGGACCGTTCAGCTGCAATTTTCATGTTGGTTTCACTCTCCAGTCTAGTGAATTCGAGGCCTGATAGTTCTTTTGCAAGGCCACTTGTTCTGAGTGTTTCTAGTTCAATGACGCCTCAATTCTTGCAGACTGTGTGCAAGGGGTTCTAGTTTTCCTAGTCTAGTTCGCCTTGGACAAATCAGGAAGGTATTTTTAATCTGGGGGTAATGTCTCTTTAGATATGCTGTTACTCTATTCATAATTCTTAAGTACTCACAAAATATAGAAGCTGCTCTCTGGTCTGGGTGTCGGGGTCTCTGGACCGGTTTCCCTGAGTTCTTTGTTGGTTTCTTAAAGAAAATCTTGGGATTGGATCTACGAGTCTGTTGGCTTGTCTGGTTCGAGTCTTTCATTTTGGATTGGCTCTCTATCTTTGGATTAACATTCATGGATTTCAAAGAATTGCAAGAAATTAGGAGAGTACTTCGATCACATGAAGAAATGATCCAAAGCAATGAGACGTCTATATTTACTGTTACATCTAAAGTTCATGATAGTGAACAGCAGCTAATCTCTCAAATTGCTTCTATCCTGAGTACATTGGTTCAGTTAAAACATCAAATCACCATCCTTAAAGCTGAGTGCGACATGATAAAGAACTTGGTAGTCAACATGGGCAAAGATGCTCAATCTGGGGCATACAATCAGCGGCTGTCTGTAAATTCAGGCCATGGAGAACTAAAGGAATAAGACACTGTGCACCAGCTCATTGAGGATATGGAGATTGGGGAACAGGAATCTGCACCAACCAAAATAGGTCTGGAAGAGGCGACTAGCCGACATATTTTTCGTTGAGTTAATGTTTTTTAAAGTTATTAACATATTAGGCACTTTTTATAAAAACTTTAGTAACAGTAAGTACTGGAAAATATTGCCAGTAGACAAGTGTAAATTTTGTATTTTGCTCTCGAACTGTTTATCCTGCTTGAAATCCAAGGACATTCAGTATGATGTAATGGTGCTGTTTAGCTTAGCTACAGCTTTTTGATAATACAAATTACCCAGTTTCGGTTTAAAAGGCAAAAAGAGGGTGCTAGATATGTGATGCAACCAGAGATGATAAACTGGAGATTCGAATTGGAAATTTTGTAATAAGATGGGAACTTACTAGTCGGATCTAACTTGAATTTGGCCTTTTGTTTCAAAACGGAAATCAGTTATCGTAGTTACATGTTGAACAAAAAATAGATATTTTTGTGGCGTGATATAAATAGCCACATTTCGCGAAAAAAAGCACTCGACCGCCCTTTAAGTTAATTAAAAATTCCACGAGTACTCTGCAAAATCACTCAACCGCGGGATATTATAGAAATCATGAATACAGTCCTGGAGTATCAAAAGTTAAAATCCTCAAACATAAGGCAGCCATTACAAAGATTCATCTGAATACAACCAATTGTGGCAATCACCCTCAAATTTGGAAAACTCGAGTATGGGCAGCAGTCTAGGGCAGAGGAAATTCTTTAATTAAAAAAGAAAAGAAACGATTAACAGCCGTATGTAGAATTAAAATCTATGAGAATCGAACTTACGTCTTCTTCGTGACCTCGGAGCTCGCATCGTAGACGATATGGACCTGAATCCGCCCCCATTGCTCTGATTCGCTTTGCAGAATGCTGAACCGATAAAGTGGTTAGACGTGCAGGGAAAATCAAGCGATTAAAGGGTGAAGAATGGCGGAAGAGGGTTCGAAATGACACGCTGCCTTTATAATCTTCCGGCGTGAAGTACGTTGGCCATATAGCGTCTTTTAACTGAGCGTGTCTGGTCAGGTCCCATTCGTTTAACCGTAGAAGGAAAAGTATAATTAATATCAGTGTTTCTGCTCTTTTCTCCAAAAGGTTGAGGTAGCGCACTCAAGGCAACTTTACCCCAATAAAGCCAATTACCTTACCATAGGGAAGGTAGGGTCACTTACTTGAGTGAAGCTCTAGTCGAGCTTGAAAGTAAGGTGTGCTTCAAGGGAGTTATTGAAGGATTGGCTTCACAAGTAGTAGTCAATGTGGATGGTATTGGCTGGACAAATAGTCAATGTGGATGGTAGATAGGATCTTAAAGCAAATTTAATATAGAGTGATGAATGAAAGTAGTTTGATGAGTCATTTCATCAATTAAATTGGGTGTAAAATATGTATATCTTCGTAGACTAACCAATCAAATCTCTCTATAAAGGGGGTCTTTTGTCCCACAAACAAAGGGGTCTCATACATCAATTGGTGTCTAGTTAGGTCATGACCTTAAAATTATATTATTATTATTATATTATATACAACTTGAGTGGGCATAATGGTTAAGAACATGTGTTCACAAATCCAGAGGGGTGGGGTATGTATACCTCTGTAGACTTTAGCAGTCAAATCACTACGCGGAGGGGGTCCCTTGTCCCACAAACAAGGGGGTCTATTATTATTATTATTATTATTATTATTAGTTACATTCACGACATACTACCTTAAATCATTTTGGGAAGCTTGAAAAGCAAAAGAAAAACCTAGAAATTTGAAAAATTGCCCAAGATGAATCCACATCCATCTAGTGTCTATCAACAACTCTAGAAGAAGGTTAACACATGGTCTTCTGCCACTATATATTATAGCCAAAAGTAGAAGGTACCAAGGCACTTAATATTGGATCAATGAGAAGTTCCATCTCCTTGAATGTTGAGAAAGGAAAGGAATCACTAGCGAAATGGCCATTGATAAGCAGGAGGTCTTCACACCTGAAAAGAGGGATACCCTGTATTTTTTGAAGGCATGTACTCTTTTGTAATAAATGGTCCAAAGCTTTGTTTGGCATCACATACAACATCAGTGCTTGTTGGCATCCTTATTGAATAGATCGATACAAGTAAATCTCCTAAGATTTGACACCATTTATGGAAAGGCACGCAGAGGCAATGAAAAAAAGGTTTTCAACACCCTAAGTAAAGAAAGGATTGAAGTCAAGGGCTTGGAGAAATGTCAATGCAGATTATAAATTATGTTGTTATAATACTTAACATTTGTGTACCAACACTATGGGGATGAAAGCTTACTAGCGCACTCTATACCTTGGTAAACAAAACCAATTTCTTAGCATTGATACCATTTGAGGATTTTGGGACTTAAGCGCTCATGTGATGTGTTATAATAACACGACACTCCTTTTGCATGTACATTGGTTATTGTAATGCGGAATTTGATGTTGTTAAACAATGCCCAAGTGTTGGCAATATATCACAACTAGCTCTGTTGAATGTAACTTCAACACGTAGAATTTTTTAAGTGCAATGTTGAGTAATTCTTCTAATAGACATCCAATTTCAAATCATGGACAAGGCGGGGACATGAGCACCAAGAAAGGAAGTGTTTTATGTTAAAGCTATTTACTCAATTCCAAGTTCTTAACCAAGTCCACCAGATCAAATTGATACTTATAATAAGTAGGAGAAAAGGTAATAGAAGTGGAGTCCCCTAGAGAAAATGATAAAAAACAGCTTTGATTCACTCGTTCCCCGTAGTCCTTGCGTGGCATGGGAATATCTAGGAAGTATATAGCATACAAACAAATGAGAACTCTAAAGGTTTGCAAAAAAACTAACATGGACTTGCATGAGATATGCTTTTGATGATATGATATATCAAGTTGTGTAATTCTAACTGGTCTAGTCGAACAAATGTTTATAGCTCTTCATGTCACACTAAGGCTTTACAATGTTATAATGCACTAGTGAAAATATCTTTATTAGTTAATTTGTTGGTTCATTGATTGATTAACCTCCAACATGCAAGGTCATTACATATATATACTTATCTAGTGAATGGTCAAAGCAAGCTTTGTTAATGCTCAAGTATGATCGAGACTTCTAGGTCAACTCCATAAAATCTACTTCATGATGGCGTAGACTCCAAATTAGCAATCAAGATTGACTTGGTCATTGATCAAGGTGGAACAAACCAATTGTCACTTCCATGTTAGTTATCTCATATGTGTCGATTCTCCATGTCAGTTTATGTGCCAAGGTATGTTCATGCAATTGTCCCCATATTATCATACTTTCCTAAGGTTCATGTTCGTGCTTGATTCTCATGTGCTAAACACTCACATACTTTACTGAGTGACTCTTGCACCAAATTACATTTAGTGCTTGCTTGTGTTTTGTTATGTTTAACCTATCATAAAACACCTTATGCATGCTTAGATTCTTTGCTATTTTTTCTAATGTTCTCCCTTAATGGAAAATTGTCTTATTTTCTAACACCCCTCCCCTCCCTAATGGAAAATTGTTCTCCTTAATATCAAGAATCACTCTAATTTTTTCAAACTTATCTTTCCATATATGCTTACGAAGGGAAGTCATGGAGTTGGACCTAGTGGACTATAAAGAGGAGGAAGAAAATAATCTTCAGAAGTAAATCTTCATGACTAGAGAAGAATTGGAGGAGATTTGGTATGATTCAAAGGTGTTCTATGAAGGCCTAAGGAGGGAAGTGGCATTGGACTTGGGGAAAACAACATGAAAACTTAATCAAAGTGTGGTATACAGAATGAGGAGGTCATAGTTCACAATGGATTTGAAAGGGATAATAATAATGCTTGTAGAGATCCAAAGATAAATAATCGGATATGTGATGTTAGTACTAAGAAGGCAAAGGAAAATGTCTTAACTTCAAGCTAGGCAAAGACATTGCGGGAGTCAAAACCAAGTGGATTGCAACATAAGGTCAAAATACCAAGGTTTTCATCCTTCAAGTATGATCAACACTTCTAGCTTAGCTCCATAAAATATACTTCAAGGTGGTGTTGACACCAAATTAACAATCATGTTTGACTTGGTTGTCGGTCACGTTATAATTTTAGAAGTTACAACTATCTTTTTTAACATTCATTAACAATTTCATGTAATAGAATCATTGAAAGATAAACAATCACAGAACACAAGATATATCATGGGAAACCCTCGTGGGGGAGAAAACCCAGTAACCAATTCTTCAGTATAGATTCCTTCAACTAGTATGATGTCACGCTATAGCTCTCCACAAATAGACCAAAACCAAGATAATAAAGACCAAGAAACCAAGACCTCTTTCACTATACCTCCTTTGCTATGATCCAAATACACAAGAGAAGGCGAGTTGTATGTGTATACAAATGAGAGGAACTCGACCTCTATTTATACACATAACTTGACTCCCGAAAAGACGCAACCCTAAGAGGAGCCATTTTGACTTTTACAATAAGGATAACAATAAAATAATAATTTCTTTTGAGTTGATTTATACAATAAGATTACAATAACCTTCCCAAGGTTTGACCAATACAAATACAAAAGAATCTCTTTTGTAATTACATCAAAATATCAACACTCCCTCTTAACTAGGAAGGTATTCTTTGTTGCCACACGAGCTCATGACCATTGACTGATGAACATATGAATCTATACATCATTGGATATCCATTGGTTATTGAACATGACTTCACAGCCAATGCATCCAAGGCTCGTGGGTAGCTGTCAAATAGCTTCAACATGTCACCATGACATCCACTACCCCGCAATGCATATGTACCTCATCATGTGCACCCCTGTGACTTCACAACCAATGCATCTAAGGCTTGTGGGTAGCTCTCAAATAGCTACAACATGTCCTCGAGACATCCACTACCCCGCAATGCATATGTACCTCGTCACTCCCTTTGAAGAGGGACCATGCCAAGCTTGTCCCTGAAGTGCTCGAACTTCGTCCTCGACAGTGGCTTGGTCAACACGTTCACAACATGCTCCTTGGTAGTCACGTACTGGAGCCTCATTGCTCCCCTCTACACCATATCCCTGATATAGTGATATCTGATCTCGATGTGCTTCGACCTATCATGGAACACCAGATTCTTTGACAACTTCATGCAACTCTGGTTATCACACCAAATGCAGGTCGCCTCCAGTTTGAGTCCAAATAACCCAAACAACAGTTTCTAAAGCCTCATTGCTTCTCTGCATGTTGCACATGTTGCCACATATTCAGCCTCAGCTGTACTGAGCACTACACATGACTGCTTCATGTTGCTCTACGAAACCATATTGGAGCCTAGACTGAAGCAATATGTTGAAGTACTCTTCCGATCAAGAATACTGCCAACCCAATCTGAATCTGAACATCCGTATAACCCAAACTCATTGTCTGTCACATACTTGAGACCATAATACAATGTACCCTTAAGGTACCTTATCACATGTTTTGTTGCGACCAAATGAACATGTTTGGGTTGCTCCATATATTGACTCAGGGTGTTCACAACAAAACATATATTTGATCTCGTGTTCGTCAAGTACATCAACGAACCCACCATTTGCATGTATAAAGTAACATCCACAGTCTCTAAAGTCGTATCCTGCAACAACTTTAGATTTGATACCATATGTGTAGTCATTTCCTTGCAATCCAACATCCCGAACCTCTTTAGGATTTCCACTACATACTTCCCTTTTTTCAAAAGAATCTCATCATGTCTCTGCCATACCTCGAGACCCAAAAAGTAATGCATCATCCTGAGATCTTTCATCTCAAACTCAACAGCCAATTTTCTCTTACACTCTGATATGAGCTTTTCCACACATGTTAGAAACAGGTCATCCACATACAGCAATAGTATTACCAGACCATCATCCACAACCTTAAAGTAAAGGTTAGGATCTGCACTGCACTTTGTAAATCCTAAGCTCGTCAGAAAATTGTCGATCCTGTCATACCATGCTTTGGGTACCTGTTCAATCTGCACACATGCGTCTCCCTGTCATGTACCTTGAACCCTTGTGGTTGTTCCACATATACTTCCTATTTGATTTCACCATTCAAGAAGGTTTTCTTCACATCCATCTAATGCACCTTCCATTTCATTATTGCGGCCAACGAAAGTATAGTCTCAATTGAGGTATATCTCACCACGGGAGNGGAGAATGGCTCTCGCAGCTGCTATAAATTTAACAAAGGGTTTTCAGGAATTTTGCTGAAAGTGTAATTTGCTGAGAGGACTGGTTTTTGTCCTTAGAATTTCTCAATCTGAAAATTTTATTGAACAGAAATTTGTGTCTCTTGTGCATGGATGTTTTTCTCTATGATCTTTGTGTTTCCGCTATAATTTTTTGTCATAATTCCAGTGTAAAATTATTCAGCGATAACAGCCCTAGTTTACTGTTTGAAGTCACTTGGAAGTAATTTTCAGATCTGAAATTGAATGCATTAAATGCTTAAAAATTGACAGACTCAGGCATAATCATTCAATCGATGAACAAGAAATCCCTTCCAGCCGACTATAAGCTTGCTTCCATTTTGGCTCAAGCTCAACACGAGGTCACTGGGTTTCAAAAAATATCCTTCTACCGGGTCTTAAGGGAGAATAATCACCACGCAAACTCTCTTGCAAATGATGCCATTAATTTAAAAATGGGGGAGCTAATTCATTAGTCTCCCAAATCATAGGTAAGTACCGAAGATTTAATAAGTCACATGTCAATCATGCACCAGCCCCATTACCAAAGCAATGTAATAAACACAATGAGACCTGAACTCCCCTCTCACATGCTCAAGCTCACGATGATCTAGGAATTTGAAGGCTAGGTTGGTTTATATCCCAAGCAAGGTGGGATTATGGCGAGTCGTTGTTCGAGATGCTGGAAGGTCCGTCAGAAGCCTCCTCGCTTTGTCAGTCTTCACTAGGACCGTTCAGCTGCAATTTTCATGTTGGTTTCACTCTCCAGTCTAGTGAATTCGAGGCCTGATAGTTCTTTTGCAAGGCCACTTGTTCTGAGTGTTTCTAGTTCAATGACGCCTCAATTCTTGCAGACTGTGTGCAAGGGGTTCTAGTTTTCCTAGTCTAGTTCGCCTTGGACAAATCAGGAAGGTATTTTTAATCTGGGGGTAATGTCTCTTTAGATATGCTGTTACTCTATTCATAATTCTTAAGTACTCACAAAATATAGAAGCTGCTCTCTGGTCTGGGTGTCGGGGTCTCTGGACCGGTTTCCCTGAGTTCTTTGTTGGTTTCTTAAAGAAAATCTTGGGATTGGATCTACGAGTCTGTTGGCTTGTCTGGTTCGAGTCTTTCATTTTGGATTGGCTCTCTATCTTTGGATTAACATTCATGGATTTCAAAGAATTGCAAGAAATTAGGAGAGTACTTCGATCACATGAAGAAATGATCCAAAGCAATGAGACGTCTATATTTACTGTTACATCTAAAGTTCATGATAGTGAACAGCAGCTAATCTCTCAAATTGCTTCTATCCTGAGTACATTGGTTCAGTTAAAACATCAAATCACCATCCTTAAAGCTGAGTGCGACATGATAAAGAACTTGGTAGTCAACATGGGCAAAGATGCTCAATCTGGGGCATACAATCAGCGGCTGTCTGTAAATTCAGGCCATGGAGAACTAAAGGAATAAGACACTGTGCACCAGCTCATTGAGGATATGGAGATTGGGGAACAGGAATCTGCACCAACCAAAATAGGTCTGGAAGAGGCGACTAGCCGACATATTTTTCGTTGAGTTAATGTTTTTTAAAGTTATTAACATATTAGGCACTTTTTATAAAAACTTTAGTAACAGTAAGTACTGGAAAATATTGCCAGTAGACAAGTGTAAATTTTGTATTTTGCTCTCGAACTGTTTATCCTGCTTGAAATCCAAGGACATTCAGTATGATGTAATGGTGCTGTTTAGCTTAGCTACAGCTTTTTGATAATACAAATTACCCAGTTTCGGTTTAAAAGGCAAAAAGAGGGTGCTAGATATGTGATGCAACCAGAGATGATAAACTGGAGATTCGAATTGGAAATTTTGTAATAAGATGGGAACTTACTAGTCGGATCTAACTTGAATTTGGCCTTTTGTTTCAAAACGGAAATCAGTTATCGTAGTTACATGTTGAACAAAAAATAGATATTTTTGTGGCGTGATATAAATAGCCACATTTCGCGAAAAAAAGCACTCGACCGCCCTTTAAGTTAATTAAAAATTCCACGAGTACTCTGCAAAATCACTCAACCGCGGGATATTATAGAAATCATGAATACAGTCCTGGAGTATCAAAAGTTAAAATCCTCAAACATAAGGCAGCCATTACAAAGATTCATCTGAATACAACCAATTGTGGCAATCACCCTCAAATTTGGAAAACTCGAGTATGGGCAGCAGTCTAGGGCAGAGGAAATTCTTTAATTAAAAAAGAAAAGAAACGATTAACAGCCGTATGTAGAATTAAAATCTATGAGTATCGAACTTACGTCTTCTTCGTGACCTCGGAGCTCGCATCGTAGACGATATGGACCTGAATCCGCCCCCATTGCTCTGATTCGCTTTGCAGGATGCTGAACCGAGAAAGTGGTTAGACGTGCAGGGAAAATCAAGCGATTAAAGGGTGAAGAATGGCGGAAGAGGGTTCGAAATGACACGCTGCCTTTATAATCTTTCGGTGTGAAGTACGTTGGCCATATAGCGTCTTTTAACTGAGCGTGTCTGGTCAGGTCCCATTCGTTTAACCGTAGAAGGAAAAGTATAATTAATATCAGTGTTTGTGCTCTTTTCTCCAAAAGGTTAAGGTAGCGCACTCAAGGCAACTTTACCCCAATAAAGCCAATTACCTTACCATAGGGAAGGTAGGGTCACTTACTTCAGTGAAGCTCTAGTCGAGCTTGAAAGTAAGGTGTGCTTCAAGGGAGTTATTGAAGGATTGGCTTCACAAGTAGTAGTCAATGTGGATGTTATTGGCTGGACAAATAGTCAATGTGGATGGTAGATAGGATCTTAAAGCAAATTTAATATAGAGTAATGAATGAAAGTAGTTTGATGAGTCATTTCATCAATCAAATTGGGTGTAAAATATGTATACCTTCGTAGACTAACCAATCAAATCTTTTTATAAAGGGGGTCTTTTGTCCCACAAACAAAGGGGTCTCATACATCAATTTGGTGTTTAGTTAGGTCATGACCTTAAAATTATATTATTATTATTATATTATATACAACTTGAGTGGGCATAATGGTTAAGAACATGTGTTCACAAATCCAGAGGGGTGGGGTATGTATACCTCTGTAGACTTTAGCAGTCAAATCACTACGCGGAGGGGGTCCCTTGTCCCACAAACAAGGGGGTCTATTATTATTATTATTATTATTATTATTAGTTACATTCACGACATACTACCTTAAATCATTTTGGGAAGCTTGAAAAGCAAAAGAAAAACCTAGAAATTTGAAAAATTGCCCAAGATGAATCCACATCCATCTAGTGTCTATCAACAACTCTAGAAGAAGGTTAACACATGGTCTTCTGCCACTATATATTATAGCCAAAAGTAGAAGGTACCAAGGCACTTAATATTGGATCAATGAGAAGTTCCATCTCCTTGAATGTTGAGAAAGGAAAGGAATCACTAGCGAAATGGCCATTGATAAGCAGGAGGTCTTCACACCTGAAAAGAGGGATACCCTGTATTTTTTGAAGGCATGTACTCTTTTGTAATAAATGGTCCAAAGCTTTGTTTGGCATCACATACAACATCAGTGCTTGTTGGCATCCTTATTGAATAGATCGATACAAGTAAATCTCCTAAGATTTGACACCATTTATGGAAAGGCACGCAGAGGCAATGAAAAAAAGGTTTTCAACACCCTAAGTAAAGAAAGGATTGAAGTCAAGGGCTTGGAGAAATGTCAATGCAGATTATAAATTATGTTGTTATAATACTTAACATTTGTGTACCAACACTATGGGGATGAAAGCTTACTAGCGCACTCTATACCTTGGTAAACAAAACCAATTTCTTAGCATTGATACCATTTGAGGATTTTGGGACTTAAGCGCTCATGTGATGTGTTATAATAACACGACACTCCTTTTGCATGTACATTGGTTATTGTAATGCGGAATTTGATGTTGTTAAACAATGCCCAAGTGTTGGCAATATATCACAACTAGCTCTGTTGAATGTAACTTCAACACGTAGAATTTTTTAAGTGCAATGTTGAGTAATTCTTCTAATAGACATCCAATTTCAAATCATGGACAAGGCGGGGACATGAGCACCAAGAAAGGAAGTGTTTTATGTTAAAGCTATTTACTCAATTCCAAGTTCTTAACCAAGTCCACCAGATCAAATTGATACTTATAATAAGTAGGAGAAAAGGTAATAGAAGTGGAGTCCCCTAGAGAAAATGATAAAAAACAGCTTTGATTCACTCGTTCCCCGTAGTCCTTGCGTGGCATGGGAATATCTAGGAAGTATATAGCATACAAACAAATGAGAACTCTAAAGGTTTGCAAAAAAACTAACATGGACTTGCATGAGATATGCTTTTGATGATATGATATATCAAGTTGTGTAATTCTAACTGGTCTAGTCGAACAAATGTTTATAGCTCTTCATGTCACACTAAGGCTTTACAATGTTATAATGCACTAGTGAAAATATCTTTATTAGTTAATTTGTTGGTTCATTGATTGATTAACCTCCAACATGCAAGGTCATTACATATATATACTTATCTAGTGAATGGTCAAAGCAAGCTTTGTTAATGCTCAAGTATGATCGAGACTTCTAGGTCAACTCCATAAAATCTACTTCATGATGGCGTAGACTCCAAATTAGCAATCAAGATTGACTTGGTCATTGATCAAGGTGGAACAAACCAATTGTCACTTCCATGTTAGTTATCTCATATGTGTCGATTCTCCATGTCAGTTTATGTGCCAAGGTATGTTCATGCAATTGTCCCCATATTATCATACTTTCCTAAGGTTCATGTTCGTGCTTGATTCTCATGTGCTAAACACTCACATACTTTACTGAGTGACTCTTGCACCAAATTACATTTAGTGCTTGCTTGTGTTTTGTTATGTTTAACCTATCATAAAACACCTTATGCATGCTTAGATTCTTTGCTATTTTTTCTAATGTTCTCCCTTAATGGAAAATTGTCTTATTTTCTAACACCCCTCCCCTCCCTAATGGAAAATTGTTCTCCTTAATATCAAGAATCACTCTAATTTTTTCAAACTTATCTTTCCATATATGCTTACGAAGGGAAGTCATGGAGTTGGACCTAGTGGACTATAAAGAGGAGGAAGAAAATAATCTTCAGAAGTAAATCTTCATGACTAGAGAAGAATTGGAGGAGATTTGGTATGATTCAAAGGTGTTCTATGAAGGCCTAAGGAGGGAAGTGGCATTGGACTTGGGGAAAACAACATGAAAACTTAATCAAAGTGTGGTATACAGAATGAGGAGGTCATAGTTCACAATGGATTTGAAAGGGATAATAATAATGCTTGTAGAGATCCAAAGATAAATAATCGGATATGTGATGTTAGTACTAAGAAGGCAAAGGAAAATGTCTTAACTTCAAGCTAGGCAAAGACATTGCGGGAGTCAAAACCAAGTGGATTGCAACATAAGGTCAAAATACCAAGGTTTTCATCCTTCAAGTATGATCAACACTTCTAGCTTAGCTCCATAAAATATACTTCAAGGTGGTGTTGACACCAAATTAACAATCATGTTTGACTTGGTTGTCGGTCACGTTATAATTTTAGAAGTTACAACTATCTTTTTTAACATTCATTAACAATTTCATGTAATAGAATCATTGAAAGATAAACAATCACAGAACACAAGATATATCATGGGAAACCCTCGTGGGGGAGAAAACCCAGTAACCAATTCTTCAGTATAGATTCCTTCAACTAGTATGATGTCACGCTATAGCTCTCCACAAATAGACCAAAACCAAGATAATAAAGACCAAGAAACCAAGACCTCTTTCACTATACCTCCTTTGCTATGATCCAAATACACAAGAGAAGGCGAGTTGTATGTGTATACAAATGAGAGGAACTCGACCTCTATTTATACACATAACTTGACTCCCGAAAAGACGCAACCCTAAGAGGAGCCATTTTGACTTTTACAATAAGGATAACAATAAAATAATAATTTCTTTTGAGTTGATTTATACAATAAGATTACAATAACCTTCCCAAGGTTTGACCAATACAAATACAAAAGAATCTCTTTTGTAATTACATCAAAATATCAACACTCCCTCTTAACTAGGAAGGTATTCTTTGTTGCCACACGAGCTCATGACCATTGACTGATGAACATATGAATCTATACATCATTGGATATCCATTGGTTATTGAACATGACTTCACAGCCAATGCATCCAAGGCTCGTGGGTAGCTGTCAAATAGCTTCAACATGTCACCATGACATCCACTACCCCGCAATGCATATGTACCTCATCATGTGCACCCCTGTGACTTCACAACCAATGCATCTAAGGCTTGTGGGTAGCTCTCAAATAGCTACAACATGTCCTCGAGACATCCACTACCCCGCAATGCATATGTACCTCGTCACTCCCTTTGAAGAGGGACCATGCCAAGCTTGTCCCTGAAGTGCTCGAACTTCGTCCTCGACAGTGGCTTGGTCAACACGTTCACAACATGCTCCTTGGTAGTCACGTACTGGAGCCTCATTGCTCCCCTCTACACCATATCCCTGATATAGTGATATCTGATCTCGATGTGCTTCGACCTATCATGGAACACCAGATTCTTTGACAACTTCATGCAACTCTGGTTATCACACCAAATGCAGGTCGCCTCCAGTTTGAGTCCAAATAACCCAAACAACAGTTTCTAAAGCCTCATTGCTTCTCTGCATGTTGCACATGTTGCCACATATTCAGCCTCAGCTGTACTGAGCACTACACATGACTGCTTCATGTTGCTCTACGAAACCATATTGGAGCCTAGACTGAAGCAATATGTTGAAGTACTCTTCCGATCAAGAATACTGCCAACCCAATCTGAATCTGAACATCCGTATAACCCAAACTCATTGTCTGTCACATACTTGAGACCATAATACAATGTACCCTTAAGGTACCTTATCACATGTTTTGTTGCGACCAAATGAACATGTTTGGGTTGCTCCATATATTGACTCAGGGTGTTCACAACAAAACATATATTTGATCTCGTGTTCGTCAAGTACATCAACGAACCCACCATTTGCATGTATAAAGTAACATCCACAGTCTCTAAAGTCGTATCCTGCAACAACTTTAGATTTGATACCATATGTGTAGTCATTTCCTTGCAATCCAACATCCCGAACCTCTTTAGGATTTCCACTACATACTTCCCTTTTTTCAAAAGAATCTCATCATGTCTCTGCCATACCTCGAGACCCAAAAAGTAATGCATCATCCTGAGATCTTTCATCTCAAACTCAACAGCCAATTTTCTCTTACACTCTGATATGAGCTTTTCCACACATGTTAGAAACAGGTCATCCACATACAGCAATAGTATTACCAGACCATCATCCACAACCTTAAAGTAAAGGTTAGGATCTGCACTGCACTTTGTAAATCCTAAGCTCGTCAGAAAATTGTCGATCCTGTCATACCATGCTTTGGGTACCTGTTCAATCTGCACACATGCGTCTCCCTGTCATGTACCTTGAACCCTTGTGGTTGTTCCACATATACTTCCTATTTGATTTCACCATTCAAGAAGGTTTTCTTCACATCCATCTAATGCACCTTCCATTTCATTATTGCGGCCAACGAAAGTATAGTCTCAATTGAGGTATATCTCACCACGGGAGCAAATGTCTCCTCATAGTTAATGCCCCCCTTCTAAGAGAATCCTTGAGCCACAAATCTAGCCTTATAATTTTCAATATTGCCATCAACTGCAAGTTTCATTTTGTAGATCTATTTTGAACTTACTATTGATTTCTCCTTCGGTATGGGGACCACATCCCATACATCATTCTTTACTATGGACTGATATTCCTCCCCATGGCATCCTTCCATACCCTCTTTTTTGCAGCCTCTTCATAATTGGACGGTTCTGCATCCATGATATCACACAAACATGCCACATAGCTGGAATACGGTTTCGACTTCTTGCTTCCCTTAGATATTTTTCTGGGGCACCATATCTTTCTACATCTCTGATGAGCTCCTATGCACAATTTGGTCTTCTCTTGCGAGAAGGCATCTCTGCTAGCCTCCGAGGTTTTTCCATGTCATTATCCTCATGAATGACTTCCTCTGGTTCAACTACTTTTGCCTCTGGAACTCTAGTAACTTCATTATCCTCCTCATGAACCTCTTTTGCACAGTCATGTTTTAATTTGTTGAAAGTTGCACTCTCATCAAAGGTGACATCTCGGCTAATCTCAACTTTCTGGTGACCAGGAATGTATATCCTGTATGCCTTCGATGTGTCACTATGACCAACAAATATGCCATTCTTTCCAGATGGATCCAATTTTATCCTCTTTTCCTCGGGGACATGCACAAATATAGGGTAGCCAAATATCCTTAGATGGTTGACTTCCAACTTCTCTCCTAAAAACATCTCCTTTCGTGTCTTGTTTTCAAGTACTTTGTGGGGACTTTTGTTCTGCACATACACTGTAGTCTTTGTTGCTTCTACCCACAAATGGATAGGTAGATCTTGATCATGGATCATAGCCTTCGCTACTTCCATGATTGTCTAATTCTTTCTTCCTTTCTGCTACTCCATTATGTTGAGGATTGTAGGGAGTAGAAAGCTCCCTCTTAATCCCAACTTCCTTGCAATATTCTTTGAATTCCTCTTAAGTGAATTCTCCTCCATTATATGATTGCAAGGTCTTTATCTTTTGCTTTGTCAGGTTTTCTACCAGTGGCTTAAATTCTTTGAATTTTCCACACACTTCATTCTTTTCCTTCAACAAATAGATCCAATTTTTATGTGAGTAATCATCAATAAAAGACATGTAATATACAAACACGCTTAATGAAGTTGTTGACATTGGTCCACACACATCCGAGTGCACGATGTCCAATACTCTTTTGGCTTTGCTATCGTTGTTGGGAAAGGAGTGCTTCACATTCTTGCCTTGTGCGCAAACTTTGCACATGCCATCTGGTTTTTCCTAGATCTTTGGTAGTCCTGTCACCATCTTGCTCGCACTCGGTAGGGCCTTTTAATGCAGTTGAGAAAATCTCCTATGCCATAATTCATTGGGATTCACAATGTCGTGAATTAATGTTGAATCTAATCGCCCTTTCAATTTGTAGAATCCTCCCTCTTGAACTCCAATCACCACAACATCATCAAAAGTCTTCCCTCTAGGCCACATAAGAACTTTTCCATCAACAAATGCAACTATGTAACCCTTCTCATCCAATGTTGAAATCAAGAGAAGGTTTTTCTTCAATCCAGAAACATAGAGAACTTCCTTCATCTTCATTGGCTTTCCTAAGTCTAACTTGTAGGAGGCTTCTCCTACTCCTTTGATCGGATACTGGTATTCATATCCCAATTTCACATTATGTGGTGAATCCTTATGAGTAAGGTTAAACAATGAGTCTTTATAACCTGTCACGTGCTTGGAAGCACCATTGTCCACCAACGAAATGTCACTTCCATGAGTGACAGTTCTTGTAAGGGCTGAGATAAGTACATACTCCTCATCACTTGATTCATCTTCCTTTGCAACCTCCTTGGGTGGCTCATCATCTTCAGTTGTATGAACATGATGCCTTTTACCTCCTTTATTTTCCCTTGGTCTTCGAATGAGGGAACAATTCCTAGCAATGTGTCCCATTTTTTGACAATGAAAACATCTGATATTTGGGTTATTTCTTCGGCCCTTTTGAAACTTCTTGGGTGAGGAGGGTTCTTTCTTGCTCTTTCCTTTCCTTGTGTGGGTGGCTAGGGCTTGATCATCATCTGTCATCTTTTCTTCTCTTGATGTCGTCCTTGTTTCTTCTTGGTTGGAAACTTCCCATAGCCTATTGAACTTGGATAGCTTCCTTCTCGAGCATACCCCTTGAATAAATGTGTCCCATGATCTTGGGAGCCATTCAAGGTGGTCATCACCATTTCTTCTCCATTCATTATATCACCAATGGCTTCTATCTGCTCCTTGATCTGGTTCACTCTTGAGAAGTAAGAGTGGATGGTTTCTGAATTATGCATCCTCACGTTCTTTAACTGAGTTCTCAAGGTCATTCTTTGGTTGATGTTTTTGCCTTCAAACAACCGAGTTAAGGCATCCATCATTTATTTTGGAGTGGATAATGAAGATATGTGATGAATAAGATGGTCTTTAATGGAGTCTGCAATAATCCTCTTTCTTTTAACCGCATCCTTCTTGTGCTTTGCTTTAGCCTCATCTCCCTTTGGTTCTGAAACCTCTTCTTTAGTGAACTTCTCTAGATTATGTTCTTCTAGGAGGAGGGATACTCTGTACCTCCGGGATCTGAAGTTGTCAACTCCCTCTAGCTTCTCATCAATCTTGGTTCTAGTAGTCATCCTGCCCCTAAATAAAAAATTCTTGATTCTGAAGATCTGATCCAGGGAAAATATGTGCTCCACTAGGGTGCACTTGCCGGTGGTCTTGTCTTGTCTGAAAATCACTCCTCTCAAGAAAAATGGCTCCTTTTGTCTTCTAGATTTGCGAACTATCTTCTATTTAGGCATGCTTTGATACCATGTTATAATTTTAGAAGTTGCAGTTATCTTCTTTAACATTCATTAACAATTGCATGTAATAGGACCACTAAAAGATAAACAATCACAAAACATAAGATATATCCTGGGAAACCCTCATGGGGGATAAAATCCAACAACCAGTTCTTCAGTATAGATTCCTTTAACCAGTACAATGTCATGTTATAGCTCTCCACAAATAAACTAAGACCAAGAAACCAAGACCTCCTGTGCTAGACAATTTTTGTTATGCTCCTAATACACAAGAGAAGGCGAGTTGTATGTGTATACAAATGAGAGGAACTCGGCCTCTATTTATTCACATAACTTGACTCTCGAAAAGCCGCAACCCTAAGAGGGACTGTTTTGACTTTTGCAATAAGGATAACAATAAAATAATATTTCTTTTGAGCCGATTTATACAATAAGACTATAATAACCTTCTCGAGGTTCAACCAATACAAATACAAAAGAATCTCTTCCGTAGTTACATCAAAATATCAACAGATCGAGGTGGAACAAGCCAATTGTCACTTCCATGATTCTCCATGTCAGTTTATGTGCCAAGGTGCATTAATGCAACTGTCCCTGTACTATCATGCTTTCTAAAGCTTCATGTTCATCCCTAATTCTCTTGCACTCAACACACCCACACTTTACTAATTGACACTAGAACCAAATTAAACTTAGTGCTCACTTGTGTTTTGTTATGTTTAACCTATCCCAAGACACATTCTGCATGCTTAGATTCTCTGTTACTTTTTCTAACATTCTCCCTTGATGGGAAATTGTCCTCCTTTCTAACATCCCCCCTTAATGGAAAAAATGTTCTCCTTGAGAACAATCATCACCCTAATTTTTCTCCAACTTATCTTTACATATATACTTGGAAAGGGAAGAGAGGGAAATCATGGGGTTGGACCTAGCGGATTAGGAAGAGGCGGAAGAAGAGAATCCTTCAAAGTCAATTTTCGTGACTGTTATTGCAGGATTTGTACTGCAAACCCACCACAAGATCCCCAAATCTTGTGTAACTATGGAAGAAACTACCATTGTCACCTAAGTAGGATATTCCCTCATTTTAGTGATGGAGGAGGTCCACTAAAAGGGAGGCTTCCCTGGTGACCTCGAGGGATCAAATAGTAAGTTTAGTAGCCAAGTCTATCGCCCCCTATCTTGATCACCTACTAGTTGGTCTAGGTCTAGGAAGGAAGGAAAGGTTGTAAGGTGATTGTTGTACTTTCCCAGAACAAGAAACAATTTGTAGCATGTTTATAACAATTACCAAGCTAAAGTGTGCAACAATAACCTCTCTAGACACTAGACAAGTTAAATTGCACTCGATTGTTGCAAATTACAGGAGTAAACAACTTTATAACAACAATAAATGATTTGCAACATCAACAAGAATTGTTGCTCAGAAACACCACAATTGACCAATAAAAGTAAGCATTCAACCAATAAAATATTATCCAATTGTTAAAGATGATTTTTGAACAAGTTAAACCACTTATAATTAGGTGTATGCAGAAAATTAAGATAGTTTTTAGTGGATATAACAAACTTTTGTAACAACAACAAGAATTATTGCAAGTTTCCTAAGGTTAGAGTTAGTGAAGTTAGTAGAACACTTGAGAGATTTAGAAAAATGGGTTTTGACAACTACTTTCACCATAAGAGTTACTTCTAGATTAGTGCCTTTACCATTCTANTAGTTAGGTCATGACCTTAAAATTATATTATTATTATTATATTATATACAACTTGAGTGGGCATAATGGTTAAGAACATGTGTTCACAAATCCAGAGGGGTGGGGTATGTATACCTCTGTAGACTTTAGCAGTCAAATCACTACGCGGAGGGGGTCCCTTGTCCCACAAACAAGGGGGTCTATTATTATTATTATTATTATTATTATTAGTTACATTCACGACATACTACCTTAAATCATTTTGGGAAGCTTGAAAAGCAAAAGAAAAACCTAGAAATTTGAAAAATTGCCCAAGATGAATCCACATCCATCTAGTGTCTATCAACAACTCTAGAAGAAGGTTAACACATGGTCTTCTGCCACTATATATTATAGCCAAAAGTAGAAGGTACCAAGGCACTTAATATTGGATCAATGAGAAGTTCCATCTCCTTGAATGTTGAGAAAGGAAAGGAATCACTAGCGAAATGGCCATTGATAAGCAGGAGGTCTTCACACCTGAAAAGAGGGATACCCTGTATTTTTTGAAGGCATGTACTCTTTTGTAATAAATGGTCCAAAGCTTTGTTTGGCATCACATACAACATCAGTGCTTGTTGGCATCCTTATTGAATAGATCGATACAAGTAAATCTCCTAAGATTTGACACCATTTATGGAAAGGCACGCAGAGGCAATGAAAAAAAGGTTTTCAACACCCTAAGTAAAGAAAGGATTGAAGTCAAGGGCTTGGAGAAATGTCAATGCAGATTATAAATTATGTTGTTATAATACTTAACATTTGTGTACCAACACTATGGGGATGAAAGCTTACTAGCGCACTCTATACCTTGGTAAACAAAACCAATTTCTTAGCATTGATACCATTTGAGGATTTTGGGACTTAAGCGCTCATGTGATGTGTTATAATAACACGACACTCCTTTTGCATGTACATTGGTTATTGTAATGCGGAATTTGATGTTGTTAAACAATGCCCAAGTGTTGGCAATATATCACAACTAGCTCTGTTGAATGTAACTTCAACACGTAGAATTTTTTAAGTGCAATGTTGAGTAATTCTTCTAATAGACATCCAATTTCAAATCATGGACAAGGCGGGGACATGAGCACCAAGAAAGGAAGTGTTTTATGTTAAAGCTATTTACTCAATTCCAAGTTCTTAACCAAGTCCACCAGATCAAATTGATACTTATAATAAGTAGGAGAAAAGGTAATAGAAGTGGAGTCCCCTAGAGAAAATGATAAAAAACAGCTTTGATTCACTCGTTCCCCGTAGTCCTTGCGTGGCATGGGAATATCTAGGAAGTATATAGCATACAAACAAATGAGAACTCTAAAGGTTTGCAAAAAAACTAACATGGACTTGCATGAGATATGCTTTTGATGATATGATATATCAAGTTGTGTAATTCTAACTGGTCTAGTCGAACAAATGTTTATAGCTCTTCATGTCACACTAAGGCTTTACAATGTTATAATGCACTAGTGAAAATATCTTTATTAGTTAATTTGTTGGTTCATTGATTGATTAACCTCCAACATGCAAGGTCATTACATATATATACTTATCTAGTGAATGGTCAAAGCAAGCTTTGTTAATGCTCAAGTATGATCGAGACTTCTAGGTCAACTCCATAAAATCTACTTCATGATGGCGTAGACTCCAAATTAGCAATCAAGATTGACTTGGTCATTGATCAAGGTGGAACAAACCAATTGTCACTTCCATGTTAGTTATCTCATATGTGTCGATTCTCCATGTCAGTTTATGTGCCAAGGTATGTTCATGCAATTGTCCCCATATTATCATACTTTCCTAAGGTTCATGTTCGTGCTTGATTCTCATGTGCTAAACACTCACATACTTTACTGAGTGACTCTTGCACCAAATTACATTTAGTGCTTGCTTGTGTTTTGTTATGTTTAACCTATCATAAAACACCTTATGCATGCTTAGATTCTTTGCTATTTTTTCTAATGTTCTCCCTTAATGGAAAATTGTCTTATTTTCTAACACCCCTCCCCTCCCTAATGGAAAATTGTTCTCCTTAATATCAAGAATCACTCTAATTTTTTCAAACTTATCTTTCCATATATGCTTACGAAGGGAAGTCATGGAGTTGGACCTAGTGGACTATAAAGAGGAGGAAGAAAATAATCTTCAGAAGTAAATCTTCATGACTAGAGAAGAATTGGAGGAGATTTGGTATGATTCAAAGGTGTTCTATGAAGGCCTAAGGAGGGAAGTGGCATTGGACTTGGGGAAAACAACATGAAAACTTAATCAAAGTGTGGTATACAGAATGAGGAGGTCATAGTTCACAATGGATTTGAAAGGGATAATAATAATGCTTGTAGAGATCCAAAGATAAATAATCGGATATGTGATGTTAGTACTAAGAAGGCAAAGGAAAATGTCTTAACTTCAAGCTAGGCAAAGACATTGCGGGAGTCAAAACCAAGTGGATTGCAACATAAGGTCAAAATACCAAGGTTTTCATCCTTCAAGTATGATCAACACTTCTAGCTTAGCTCCATAAAATATACTTCAAGGTGGTGTTGACACCAAATTAACAATCATGTTTGACTTGGTTGTCGGTCACGTTATAATTTTAGAAGTTACAACTATCTTTTTTAACATTCATTAACAATTTCATGTAATAGAATCATTGAAAGATAAACAATCACAGAACACAAGATATATCATGGGAAACCCTCGTGGGGGAGAAAACCCAGTAACCAATTCTTCAGTATAGATTCCTTCAACTAGTATGATGTCACGCTATAGCTCTCCACAAATAGACCAAAACCAAGATAATAAAGACCAAGAAACCAAGACCTCTTTCACTATACCTCCTTTGCTATGATCCAAATACACAAGAGAAGGCGAGTTGTATGTGTATACAAATGAGAGGAACTCGACCTCTATTTATACACATAACTTGACTCCCGAAAAGACGCAACCCTAAGAGGAGCCATTTTGACTTTTACAATAAGGATAACAATAAAATAATAATTTCTTTTGAGTTGATTTATACAATAAGATTACAATAACCTTCCCAAGGTTTGACCAATACAAATACAAAAGAATCTCTTTTGTAATTACATCAAAATATCAACACTCCCTCTTAACTAGGAAGGTATTCTTTGTTGCCACACGAGCTCATGACCATTGACTGATGAACATATGAATCTATACATCATTGGATATCCATTGGTTATTGAACATGACTTCACAGCCAATGCATCCAAGGCTCGTGGGTAGCTGTCAAATAGCTTCAACATGTCACCATGACATCCACTACCCCGCAATGCATATGTACCTCATCATGTGCACCCCTGTGACTTCACAACCAATGCATCTAAGGCTTGTGGGTAGCTCTCAAATAGCTACAACATGTCCTCGAGACATCCACTACCCCGCAATGCATATGTACCTCGTCACTCCCTTTGAAGAGGGACCATGCCAAGCTTGTCCCTGAAGTGCTCGAACTTCGTCCTCGACAGTGGCTTGGTCAACACGTTCACAACATGCTCCTTGGTAGTCACGTACTGGAGCCTCATTGCTCCCCTCTACACCATATCCCTGATATAGTGATATCTGATCTCGATGTGCTTCGACCTATCATGGAACACCAGATTCTTTGACAACTTCATGCAACTCTGGTTATCACACCAAATGCAGGTCGCCTCCAGTTTGAGTCCAAATAACCCAAACAACAGTTTCTAAAGCCTCATTGCTTCTCTGCATGTTGCACATGTTGCCACATATTCAGCCTCAGCTGTACTGAGCACTACACATGACTGCTTCATGTTGCTCTACGAAACCATATTGGAGCCTAGACTGAAGCAATATGTTGAAGTACTCTTCCGATCAAGAATACTGCCAACCCAATCTGAATCTGAACATCCGTATAACCCAAACTCATTGTCTGTCACATACTTGAGACCATAATACAATGTACCCTTAAGGTACCTTATCACATGTTTTGTTGCGACCAAATGAACATGTTTGGGTTGCTCCATATATTGACTCAGGGTGTTCACAACAAAACATATATTTGATCTCGTGTTCGTCAAGTACATCAACGAACCCACCATTTGCATGTATAAAGTAACATCCACAGTCTCTAAAGTCGTATCCTGCAACAACTTTAGATTTGATACCATATGTGTAGTCATTTCCTTGCAATCCAACATCCCGAACCTCTTTAGGATTTCCACTACATACTTCCCTTTTTTCAAAAGAATCTCATCATGTCTCTGCCATACCTCGAGACCCAAAAAGTAATGCATCATCCTGAGATCTTTCATCTCAAACTCAACAGCCAATTTTCTCTTACACTCTGATATGAGCTTTTCCACACATGTTAGAAACAGGTCATCCACATACAGCAATAGTATTACCAGACCATCATCCACAACCTTAAAGTAAAGGTTAGGATCTGCACTGCACTTTGTAAATCCTAAGCTCGTCAGAAAATTGTCGATCCTGTCATACCATGCTTTGGGTACCTGTTCAATCTGCACACATGCGTCTCCCTGTCATGTACCTTGAACCCTTGTGGTTGTTCCACATATACTTCCTATTTGATTTCACCATTCAAGAAGGTTTTCTTCACATCCATCTAATGCACCTTCCATTTCATTATTGCGGCCAACGAAAGTATAGTCTCAATTGAGGTATATCTCACCACGGGAGAAAATGTCTCCTCATAGTTAATGCCCCCCTTCTAACAGAATCCTCGAGCCACAAATCTAGCCTTATACTTTTCAATATTGCCATCAACTGCAAGTTTCGTTTTGTAGATCTATTTTGAACTTACTATTGATTTCTCCTTCGGTATGGGGACCACATCCCATACATCATTCTTTACTATGGACTAATATTCCTCCCCATGGCATCCTTCCATACCCTCTTTTTTGCAGCCTCTTCATAATTGGATGGTTCTGCATCCATGATATCACACAAACATGCCACATAGCTGGAATACGGTTTCAACTTCTTGCTTTCCTTGAGATATTTTTCTGGGGCACCATATCTTTCTACATCGTTGATGAGCTCCTATGCACAATTTGGTCTTCTCTTGCGAGAAGGCATCTCTGCTAGCCTTCGAGGTTTTTCCATGTCATTATCCTCATGAATGACTTCCTCTGGTTCAACTTCTTTTGCCTCTGGAACTCTAGTAACTTCATTATCCTCCTCATGAACCTCTTTTGCACAGTCATGTTCTAATTTGTTGAAAGTTGCACTCTCATCAAAGGTGACATCTCGGCTAATCTCAACTTTCTGGTGACCAGGAATGTATATCCTGTATGCCTTCAATGTGTCACTATGACCAACAAATATGCCATTCTTTCCAGATGGATCCAATTTTATCCTCTTTTCCTTGGGGACATGCACAAATATAGGGTAGCCAAATATCCTTAGATGGTTGACTTCCAACTTCTCTCCTAAAAACATCTCCTTTCGTGTCTTGTTTTCAAGTACTTTGTGGGGACTTTTGATATGCACATACACTGCACTCTTTGTTGCTTCTGCCCACAAATGGATAGGTAGATCTTGATCATGGATCATAGCCTTCGCTACTTCCATGATCGTCTAATTCTTTCTTCCTTTCTGCTACTCCATTATGTTGAGGATTGTAGGGAGTAGAAAGCTCCCTCTTAATCCCAACTTCCTTGCAATATTCTTTGAATTCCTCTTAAGTGAATTCTCCTCCATTATATGATTGCAAGGTCTTTATCTTTTGCTTTGTCAGGTTTTCTACCAGTGGCTTAAATTCTTTGAATTTTCCACACACTTCATTCTTTTCCTTCAACAAATAGATCCAATTTTTATGTGAGTAATCATCAATAAAAGACATGTAATATACAAACACGCTTAATGAAGTTGTTGACATTGGTCCACACACATCCGAGTGCACGATGTCCAATACTCTTTTGGCTTTGCTATCGTTGTTGGGAAAGGAGTGCTTCACATTCTTGCCTTGTGCGCAAACTTTGCACATGCCATCTGGTTTTTCCTAGATCTTTGGTAGTCCTGTCACCATCTTGCTCGCACTCGGTAGGGCCTTTTAATGCAGTTGAGAAAATCTCCTATGCCATAATTCATTGGGATTCACAATGTCGTGAATTAATGTTGAATCTAATCGCCCTTTCAATTTGTAGAATCCTCCCTCTTGAACTCCAATCACCACAACATCATCAAAAGTCTTCCCTCTAGGCCACATAAGAACTTTTCCATCAACAAATGCAACTATGTAACCCTTCTCATCCAATGTTGAAATCAAGAGAAGGTTTTTCTTCAATCCAGAAACATAGAGAACTTCCTTCATCTTCATTGGCTTTCCTAAGTCTAACTTGTAGGAGGCTTCTCCTACTCCTTTGATCGGATACTGGTATTCATATCCCAATTTCACATTATGTGGTGAATCCTTATGAGTAAGGTTAAACAATGAGTCTTTATAACCTGTCACGTGCTTGGAAGCACCATTGTCCACCAACGAAATGTCACTTCCATGAGTGACAGTTCTTGTAAGGGCTGAGATAAGTACATACTCCTCATCACTTGATTCATCTTCCTTTGCAACCTCCTTGGGTGGCTCATCATCTTCAGTTGTATGAACATGATGCCTTTTACCTCCTTTATTTTCCCTTGGTCTTCGAATGAGGGAACAATTCCTAGCAATGTGTCCCATTTTTTGACAATGAAAACATCTGATATTTGGGTTATTTCTTCGGCCCTTTTGAAACTTCTTGGGTGAGGAGGGTTCTTTCTTGCTCTTTCCTTTCCTTGTGTGGGTGGCTAGGGCTTGATCATCATCTGTCATCTTTTCTTCTCTTGATGTCGTCCTTGTTTCTTCTTGGTTGGAAACTTCCCATAGCCTATTGAACTTGGATAGCTTCCTTCTCGAGCATACCCCTTGAATAAATGTGTCCCATGATCTTGGGAGCCATTCAAGGTGGTCATCACCATTTCTTCTCCATTCATTATATCACCAATGGCTTCTATCTGCTCCTTGATCTGGTTCACTCTTGAGAAGTAAGAGTGGATGGTTTCTGAATTATGCATCCTCACGTTCTTTAACTGAGTTCTCAAGGTCATTCTTTGGTTGATGTTTTTGCCTTCAAACAACCGAGTTAAGGCATCCATCATTTATTTTGGAGTGGATAATGAAGATATGTGATGAATAAGATGGTCTTTAATGGAGTCTGCAATAATCCTCTTTCTTTTAACCGCATCCTTCTTGTGCTTTGCTTTAGCCTCATCTCCCTTTGGTTCTGAAACCTCTTCTTTAGTGAACTTCTCTAGATTATGTTCTTCTAGGAGGAGGGATACTCTGTACCTCCGGGATCTGAAGTTGTCAACTCCCTCTAGCTTCTCATCAATCTTGGTTCTAGTAGTCATCCTGCCCCTAAATAAAAAATTCTTGATTCTGAAGATCTGATCCAGGGAAAATATGTGCTCCACTAGGGTGCACTTGCCGGTGGTCTTGTCTTGTCTGAAAATCACTCCTCTCAAGAAAAATGGCTCCTTTTGTCTTCTAGATTTGCGAACTATCTTCTATTTAGGCATGCTTTGATACCATGTTATAATTTTAGAAGTTGCAGTTATCTTCTTTAACATTCATTAACAATTGCATGTAATAGGACCACTAAAAGATAAACAATCACAAAACATAAGATATATCCTGGGAAACCCTCATGGGGGATAAAATCCAACAACCAGTTCTTCAGTATAGATTCCTTTAACCAGTACAATGTCATGTTATAGCTCTCCACAAATAAACTAAGACCAAGAAACCAAGACCTCCTGTGCTAGACAATTTTTGTTATGCTCCTAATACACAAGAGAAGGCGAGTTGTATGTGTATACAAATGAGAGGAACTCGGCCTCTATTTATTCACATAACTTGACTCTCGAAAAGCCGCAACCCTAAGAGGGACTGTTTTGACTTTTGCAATAAGGATAACAATAAAATAATATTTCTTTTGAGCCGATTTATACAATAAGACTATAATAACCTTCTCGAGGTTCAACCAATACAAATACAAAAGAATCTCTTCCGTAGTTACATCAAAATATCAACAGATCGAGGTGGAACAAGCCAATTGTCACTTCCA
The DNA here is from genome assembly GCA_000966675.3 of Picea glauca. Classification (NCBI taxonomy): domain Eukaryota; kingdom Viridiplantae; phylum Streptophyta; class Pinopsida; order Pinales; family Pinaceae; genus Picea; species Picea glauca. The sequence goes on along the minus strand of JZKD02S2391872.1, from coordinate 1,172 downwards.
TGATTCTCCATGTCAGTTTATGTGCCAAGGTGCATTAATGCAACTGTCCCTGTACTATCATGCTTTCTAAAGCTTCATGTTCATCCCTAATTCTCTTGCACTCAACACACCCACACTTTACTAATTGACACTAGAACCAAATTAAACTTAGTGCTCACTTGTGTTTTGTTATGTTTAACCTATCCCAAGACACATTCTGCATGCTTAGATTCTCTGTTACTTTTTCTAACATTCTCCCTTGATGGGAAATTGTCCTCCTTTCTAACATCCCCCCTTAATGGAAAAAATGTTCTCCTTGAGAACAATCATCACCCTAATTTTTCTCCAACTTATCTTTACATATATACTTGGAAAGGGAAGAGAGGGAAATCATGGGGTTGGACCTAGCGGATTAGGAAGAGGCGGAAGAAGAGAATCCTTCAAAGTCAATTTTCGTGACTGTTATTGCAGGATTTGTACTGCAAACCCACCACAAGATCCCCAAATCTTGTGTAACTATGGAAGAAACTACCATTGTCACCTAAGTAGGATATTCCCTCATTTTAGTGATGGAGGAGGTCCACTAAAAGGGAGGCTTCCCTGGTGACCTCGAGGGATCAAATAGTAAGTTTAGTAGCCAAGTCTATCGCCCCCTATCTTGATCACCTACTAGTTGGTCTAGGTCTAGGAAGGAAGGAAAGGTTGTAAGGTGATTGTTGTACTTTCCCAGAACAAGAAACAATTTGTAGCATGTTTATAACAATTACCAAGCTAAAGTGTGCAACAATAACCTCTCTAGACACTAGACAAGTTAAATTGCACTCGATTGTTGCAAATTACAGGAGTAAACAACTTTATAACAACAATAAATGATTTGCAACATCAACAAGAATTGTTGCTCAGAAACACCACAATTGACCAATAAAAGTAAGCATTCAACCAATAAAATATTATCCAATTGTTAAAGATGATTTTTGAACAAGTTAAACCACTTATAATTAGGTGTATGCAGAAAATTAAGATAGTTTTTAGTGGATATAACAAACTTTTGTAACAACAACAAGAATTATTGCAAGTTTCCTAAGGTTAGAGTTAGTGAAGTTAGTAGAACACTTGAGAGATTTAGAAAAATGGGTTTTGACAACTACTTTCACCATAAGAGTTACTTCTAGATTAGTGCCTTTACCATTCTA
>JZKD02S2391861.1:0-18754 GCA_000966675.3 Picea glauca | reverse complement strand
CCCATCAAATAGAGACTAATTTTTTTCTTCAAACTTGGAAAGTTCCAAAGATCTTCAATTGTTAATCATGAATACCCAACAAGTTTCCAATCAACTTCAGTTTTGTAGTTCTTCATCATGAAAGTCTAATAGGGATAGTTTCTCTTTGAAACAAAAGAGAAGGAGAATAAATTATACCAAAAGAAGGAAATTGCTTATGACTATCTTCTCACTAAATAGCCCTATGTCTCAGCTCTATCCAACATCTTACAGAATCAAAAATAGATGTTAAATGCCAAATATTGATCCAGATTATTTTGAGAACGAAATGAAGGTGGAAATATAATAATTAAATACATATATATATTGTGAGAAACACAAGAGATACAATAATGCACAATTTTTATTAATGACAAAAATGTACATAAACTGTAAAAACACAGAGTGAATGAAGTCCCTGGAATGGTGGCAGGTTATCTCTGAGAAGCGATGTGATGGTTATGCTCATTCGAAAGAAGATGATGTTTACAATGAGTCTCTAAAGGCCTTTTTAACATAAACAAAATCCAAAACCCTAACCCCGAAATATGAAACCCCAAAAGGTTTACAGGTCCTGATGGGGGTAGTTGATACGTTAACTTCTCAAGGGCGTAACTTTTGCATACGATCTTCGTTTGGGGTGCACGATAGCTTGTTGGAAAGGTCTATCGAGGACTACACATTTTTTCATTACACTTTGGCTAAATCATCCAATGTGATTGTGTTGCACCCAAAAAATGTTGTTTAGGGACTTAAAACGACCCCATAAATTTAGGACCCAAAAAACTGAAGAAAAACTACCAAGATGGAAACCCCTATTTTGAGATAGTGGAATAGGTGGGTGGCCACTGATTTCCACCTAGATAATTATTCCCCTCTTAGGAGGAAATGGTTCCCATTGCATCAAGTTTTCGTGGAAGATGGGGAATCTTTTGTTGAATTTGAACCTTGGTGAACTGCTTGCCTTGCTAAAGAAGTTCTAATGCTTAGCTTATTGAAGGTTGTTATGAACCTGTTGTTGGAGGGGTTGGATCCATTCAACTGATCTAGCTACATGATCTACCCGAGTGTGGGAGGACTCTATCATTGAAGATGTGGTATGCAGAGTATGAAGGGCTTTGTTGTAACTTTGTTGGATTGGGCAGTGTGGAGGCACCCTCGTAGGTGACACAACAATATTTTTGTGCTCTTCTACAATCTACTTTTTCTAGATAGAAAGGTCTTGGGCCAAGGCTACAGTAATTGCAGTGTCCTTCTATTCACCTTCTGCCCAAATTGTGAAGAGGCTAAACTTTGCGGTATGAGAGATTACTTTGTGACATTGTTTTTTCAGGACAGTAGTCAGGACTACCTCTGCTATCCTCTAGAGCTTACCCCCAAAGTAACAATGACGCTATTGGGTCAAGACTCATAAAAAAAATGATGCTACCACATATATGGTTGGTCTAACAGAACATCACGGACTTCCAGTGGGGTAGCATCACACAATACCTCATCCTTGAAGGGATTGATGTCATAGGACATGCAACACTGTTGACTGACACAAGGATCTCGACCCTGGTGAAGCCACTCAATGTTGTATGGTTGTGGGTGTGGTGTTGTTGGAAAATCCAATTGATTGATGACCTCTACTGATATTAGGTTCTTATGGCTTCCACTATCAACAATAAAATGTAGCGGGGTCCCCTTCACCCACATCTGTGAATGGAATAGGTGCTCCCCCTCCTCAAGATCCTCTAGTTCTTCTGGTTGGATTGTTATGGTTACGAAAGTAGCAGTGGGTTATGCATCAATTATTTGTCTCTTTTTATTATTGTTTGAATCAAAATCTGAGCTGGGGTTTGGCTCAATTTATTTGAGCTCGGTCACTAATGATTTTTTTGAGTGGCATTCATCGATGTTGTGCCAAGGGATTTTGTGGAAGTCGCACCAATTCCCAGTGTCCTTCTCCATCTTCCAGTTACCCTTCTTTTCTCGTGGCTTGGACTAGCTGTCTTGAGGTTGATTGTTCTATGAGTTATGGTTTCCTTTACCATATTTTGGTTGTTGCATATTTGCAGACCCAAATTATCGCTTGTTCCGATGCTTAAATTTTTTATCGATTTTGAGAGCATATCGATAAGAAACTCCCAATGATGAAATGTCTAGAGATTCCATTTCATTTTGGATGTACTTGTGTAGAGCCCCGTAGTATTTTAGAACCAGATGCTGCTCAAATTATTTGATACCCAGCGTGGTGTGCAAGGTATGGAAGGTATTTATGAACTTTGACAATGTTTGGCCCCTCTCTTGATGCAGTGTGGTCCATTTCATGTACTAGTCATCATAGTTTCCCACAGGGTAATATTGCTCCTCAATCGCATCCATAAAAAAAATCCAAGTGGGCTCGACCCCAAATATTCCAGATTCCTCTATGGAATTTTTCTCCCAGTAAGTTTCCCACCAATGTTTGACATGGGGGAGAGCCTTAAGGAGCACAAAGGTGATCTTTTCTCTATCAAAAAAATTATGAAAAAAGAAATAACCTTCTCGCAAATTTAACCACTTTTCCAAAGCATCCACATCAATCTGACCTTCAAATACGGGAATATCGAAATTAACTTGTACCTTGAATGGGGAATTGTCTCCAAAGCGACCGCTTGATGAAGACGCACCTGCTATTGTCGACAATCGTTGAATGATTTGGGCAAAATTCTCCAACATCCCGTTCCTTTGTTGCGCAAAGGTTTCCGTGAGCAAAAACTCGATTGGATCTTCTGCTCCCTCATTTCTCGTTTCTTCCTCCATGATAGGTTTCTTGGGTTGGCGAGAATGGTTTTCCTCAAGAGAAACTAGCTAGAGACCCAACTCTCTATACCCTAACCTCATTGGGGACATGCACTAAGAAACGATAAGGAGTAGCCTACTCCGATACCACTGATCTAGATTATTTTGAGAACGAAATGAAGGAAGAAATATAATAAGTAAATACACAAATATATTTATAGAAACAGAGAGATACAATAATGCACAATTTTTATTAATGATAGAAATGTACAGAAACTATATAAATACAAAGTGAATGAACTCACTAGAATGGTGGTAGCTTATCTTTGAGAAGAGATGTGATGGATACACTCATTCACAAGAAGATGATGTTTACAATGAGGCTTCAAATTCCTTTTTAACATAAAGAAAATATGAAACCCTAACCCCGGAAGATGAAATGCCAAAAGTTTTGTGGGCCTCGATGGGGGTAGTTGATACGTCAACTTCCCAAGGGTGTAACTTTTGCATACGATCTTTGTTTGGGGTGACCGATAGCTCATTGGAAAGGTCTATCCGAGGACTACACATGTTGTCATCACACTTTGCATAAAGCCAATATTGTGACTATGTTGCACCCAAAAACGTTTTTAGGGTCTTAAAACAACCCTGGAATTTTAGGACCCGAAACACTGTAGAAAAACTACCAAGGTGGAAACACTTGTTTTGAGCCAGTGGAATAGGTGGGTGGCCACCGATTTCCACCTGGATCAAAGATATCATGATCCATTTTCCCTCCTCTATTCATAAATTTTCCTTGCCATTTTCGAATTATTGACTAAGTATTATTACTTACTCTAACATTCCTTACTCTCCTCTCCAAACTTAGTCATTTCTCTCTTTCCACTCTACTCTCCATACTTAACCTATTCCATATTCAATATTTAACCATTTCTATGTTCATTTTTCTATTTTGTTTTCCATATTTTATTTCCATTTCCATTTCATTTCCATGTTCCCTATTTCACATAACTCCTCCCCAACACTTAGTAAAATTTCTTAATATTATTGTGGGTCTACATGATTTTATGACTCGTCCATAGTCCCTCTCCTCTTGATCCACTTCTCTCAAGACTTAGTCATTTTTTACAACTCATTTTTACTAAGTCTTACCACAACCCATATCCTCCCGCTCATCCATAGTCTCACTCCTCCCAATCCAATTCTCTTAATACTTAGTCCTTTTTACCAAGATTTACCTCCTTACCTACCTCCAAATTCATGTAATCCCGCAACCTCTTACTACTTAATCTTTTTTACCAAGATTTTCTACGAGTCCGTATGATTTTTATGACTCGTCCATAGTCCTGCTCCTCCTGATCGACAACCTACAACCTCTTAATACTTAGTATTTTTTATCAAGATTCACCTCCTTACCTACCTTTGATCCACTTCTCTTAATACTTAGTACTTTTTACCAATATTTACCTCCTTACCTACCTCTGATCCACTTCTCTTAATACTTATTCCTTTTTACCAAGATTTACCTCCTTACCTACCTTTGATCCACTTATTTTAATATTATTTCTCAATAACAATTATTATCTTAAGTTTATTTCCCTTTATTTATGAGCACACTTCCCAATGACACATGGAAATCAAGACCTATTATATGTGGACATGTGGCAGTGCCATGGGCCAACCCCCGAGTGACGCATGGATGGATAGAGATGACTGGATAGTTATTTGGCATGATGACCAGGTAATGACGTGGTGGTCAAAATATATGTTGCACACAAGCTACGCAGAATCATATGGCTCTCTCTACCTCACATACAAAGGATATGGAGATGGAATTTCCATAAAAATATTTCAAGAGCACCATCCCACAATGCATGTGGGATAAAGAATTCAAATTCGAAAATCTAAGGCTCAAAATCTATGAAGACAGATCAATGGTGGTTGAGTCTTCATCTTCCAGAGCTCATATCTTTTGATCCAGACATACGTTTTGAGAAAATGATAGCTCGTCAGAAAGGTAATGATGAAGACTATGGAAGTGGTTTCAATTTTTGAAATATCAGTTATCATGCCCAAAAATTTAATTATAGTTGGGACTATTTGAAGTCTTAAAAACAAATTATTTTCAAAAATTGATTCATTTAAAGAAATTCATGAGATTCTAAAGTGGGTCCCAGATGTTGGCATAAATACCAAAGCTCATATTTACTAAAAGGATTAATTCATTGCACCAAAAGGGAAAACCCTAACCAAAAATCAATTTCAAGAAGATGAAGAAGAGATTACAAAAGAGAATAATAAGCAAATTCAAAGGGTTGGCATTGGAATTGTTGGTTTTTGGAGAGTTTTTCTACATGGCTCTTTTTGTTGGAAGTGATTTTTGCCTTTCCAAATACTTGTGAATCATCATGCGTGACTTTACTCTTCATCTTTCTCTCGCTAGACTCTTTCCATCAGATTTTCCATGTATGTTTTCACAGGAAGATCCGGGTCTAATATGCTCTGTCTTCAAATTCTTCACTCATTTCATGATATTCCAGGCCTAGAGGAGCAAAATCACTACTTGTAAAAAGTAGATGCAGTTTATTTTAATTTTATGCAATTGTCATTGAAATCTTGTTGATGTTGTTTCAACCCTCTTATTTCAGACATTTTTAAGCTTATTTCATTTGGGATAATATTGTTAATTTCTCCCCAGAGAACTATTTTGGGGCATAGCTTTAATGATTTCTTAGACTTTGAGATACATGACTATGAGATTTTTGGAGTGTGCTCATCATAATCCTTTTCAGTTTTAAATGCAATACTCGTCTAAATTTCTTTGATGACATGTACATTTTTCTCTTTTTTCATATTGCAAAGTCATAATTGATTCTTGGTTCACAACATTTAAAAGGAAGGAAAAATATCTATCGAAAGAAAACTCTGTACAAATCTCTTTTAGTTATATTTATTTGTTTTTATTTCCATGAACAGGAGGATGTGCTTAATGAATAAATCTACTAAATAAGAGCTTTGTTGGAAGAAATTTTGGGGTTTTCTCTTTATCACCCACCCATTGCATTAATCTACAATGATACAAATAATATCCAATATATCAAGAGAGGAGAACCATCTTTATAAAAATGAGGAGAGTCTTTCTTGTTCCCCACAATATTTTCTCTCAAATGTTGGTCATTTTCCCTTGACAAAAAAAACGATTAACATTTCCGGAGACCATACCGGGGAACGATTCATTTTCAAGAAATAGGATATTTTTTTTAGGATAAGATATTATTGGAAAACTAGAAGCTATCTCGTTTAAGTTAAAAAAAAAAAAAAGATCTCCCATATTGATTTAAGATGAATTAGGTTCTTGAAAGCCTCATTCGCGGAACTTCTGGTGGCCTTGAAGATATGTTATTAGAGTTTAGAACACAATTCAATTACACCAACTTCTACAACACCAAAGAACCATCAAACTTTTTGGAGGAGGAGCTCCATGGTGACTCCATCATTAAAACTCTATATTTTAAAGAAAGATGCCCTAGTGACTTCACTAAAAAGATTTTAGAATTTCATGAAGATATTTATGATGATTCCACTAAAGAATTTATTTCATGTTGTGATGATGTATTTCCTTCACCACCAAGCCCAACCAATGTTTTTCAAGTTATAGTAAAGGGGGAAGGTTCTCAAAGAAAGAAATAGTTTCACACAAGTCCACTCAATTTGCAAGGAGAGGTTCATCATTTTCCAAATATGACCATGGACCAATTTCCTATGTTCTTAGGAAATACTTCAGAGGATGCAGAGAATCATTTGGTTAAGTTTTATAGTGCTTGTGATAATTATAATGTGGTTGAAGATGATGTTGCATGTCGACTGTTTATCTTAACTGTAAAAAGAAATGCTAGTGGATGGTTTTATTCATTGTTGCCTGGAACCATCACTAGTTGGGTTGTATTAGAAAATTTATTTGTCGATAAATATTTCTCAAGGAAAGATCCATATTCGTTTTTCTTGCGGTTGATTTAAATCCAAATGAATGAGGAAGAGACAGTTAAAGATTTTACTTTTAGATTTATGAAATTCCTTCATGAGATTCATTTTTAGCTGCTATGAAAATGCTTTTCTCGTGAATCTGAGATTTTTATTGAAGCAAGAAGGAAAGTGTAGTTGGAGAGAGTTGATGTAGCAAGCTCAATAAAATGAAGAAAATATTCATGAAAGCGGTGTTGATCTTTTGAAATTTCCAATACACTTCCCAAAGTATCAAGAAAATGATTTAAAGGAGAAATCCCATCAAAGATGTGAAAATTTCTCTACATCAAATTATGTTCCTGAAGAAAAAAGTGAGAAACTTGTTGTATCAATTGTAATATACCTAAAGTATATTACAATTATTATCATGTAATAANCCCATCAAATAGAGACTAATTTTTTTCTTCAAACTTGGAAAGTTCCAAAGATCTTCAATTGTTAATCATGAATACCCAACAAGTTTCCAATCAACTTCAGTTTTGTAGTTCTTCATCATGAAAGTCTAATAGGGATAGTTTCTCTTTGAAACAAAAGAGAAGGAGAATAAATTATACCAAAAGAAGGAAATTGCTTATGACTATCTTCTCACTAAATAGCCCTATGTCTCAGCTCTATCCAACATCTTACAGAATCAAAAATAGATGTTAAATGCCAAATATTGATCCAGATTATTTTGAGAACGAAATGAAGGTGGAAATATAATAATTAAATACATATATATATTGTGAGAAACACAAGAGATACAATAATGCACAATTTTTATTAATGACAAAAATGTACATAAACTGTAAAAACACAGAGTGAATGAAGTCCCTGGAATGGTGGCAGGTTATCTCTGAGAAGCGATGTGATGGTTATGCTCATTCGAAAGAAGATGATGTTTACAATGAGTCTCTAAAGGCCTTTTTAACATAAACAAAATCCAAAACCCTAACCCCGAAATATGAAACCCCAAAAGGTTTACAGGTCCTGATGGGGGTAGTTGATACGTTAACTTCTCAAGGGCGTAACTTTTGCATACGATCTTCGTTTGGGGTGCACGATAGCTTGTTGGAAAGGTCTATCGAGGACTACACATTTTTTCATTACACTTTGGCTAAATCATCCAATGTGATTGTGTTGCACCCAAAAAATGTTGTTTAGGGACTTAAAACGACCCCATAAATTTAGGACCCAAAAAACTGAAGAAAAACTACCAAGATGGAAACCCCTATTTTGAGATAGTGGAATAGGTGGGTGGCCACTGATTTCCACCTAGATAATTATTCCCCTCTTAGGAGGAAATGGTTCCCATTGCATCAAGTTTTCGTGGAAGATGGGGAATCTTTTGTTGAATTTGAACCTTGGTGAACTGCTTGCCTTGCTAAAGAAGTTCTAATGCTTAGCTTATTGAAGGTTGTTATGAACCTGTTGTTGGAGGGGTTGGATCCATTCAACTGATCTAGCTACATGATCTACCCGAGTGTGGGAGGACTCTATCATTGAAGATGTGGTATGCAGAGTATGAAGGGCTTTGTTGTAACTTTGTTGGATTGGGCAGTGTGGAGGCACCCTCGTAGGTGACACAACAATATTTTTGTGCTCTTCTACAATCTACTTTTTCTAGATAGAAAGGTCTTGGGCCAAGGCTACAGTAATTGCAGTGTCCTTCTATTCACCTTCTGCCCAAATTGTGAAGAGGCTAAACTTTGCGGTATGAGAGATTACTTTGTGACATTGTTTTTTCAGGACAGTAGTCAGGACTACCTCTGCTATCCTCTAGAGCTTACCCCCAAAGTAACAATGACGCTATTGGGTCAAGACTCATAAAAAAAATGATGCTACCACATATATGGTTGGTCTAACAGAACATCACGGACTTCCAGTGGGGTAGCATCACACAATACCTCATCCTTGAAGGGATTGATGTCATAGGACATGCAACACTGTTGACTGACACAAGGATCTCGACCCTGGTGAAGCCACTCAATGTTGTATGGTTGTGGGTGTGGTGTTGTTGGAAAATCCAATTGATTGATGACCTCTACTGATATTAGGTTCTTATGGCTTCCACTATCAACAATAAAATGTAGCGGGGTCCCCTTCACCCACATCTGTGAATGGAATAGGTGCTCCCCCTCCTCAAGATCCTCTAGTTCTTCTGGTTGGATTGTTATGGTTACGAAAGTAGCAGTGGGTTATGCATCAATTATTTGTCTCTTTTTATTATTGTTTGAATCAAAATCTGAGCTGGGGTTTGGCTCAATTTATTTGAGCTCGGTCACTAATGATTTTTTTGAGTGGCATTCATCGATGTTGTGCCAAGGGATTTTGTGGAAGTCGCACCAATTCCCAGTGTCCTTCTCCATCTTCCAGTTACCCTTCTTTTCTCGTGGCTTGGACTAGCTGTCTTGAGGTTGATTGTTCTATGAGTTATGGTTTCCTTTACCATATTTTGGTTGTTGCATATTTGCAGACCCAAATTATCGCTTGTTCCGATGCTTAAATTTTTTATCGATTTTGAGAGCATATCGATAAGAAACTCCCAATGATGAAATGTCTAGAGATTCCATTTCATTTTGGATGTACTTGTGTAGAGCCCCGTAGTATTTTAGAACCAGATGCTGCTCAAATTATTTGATACCCAGCGTGGTGTGCAAGGTATGGAAGGTATTTATGAACTTTGACAATGTTTGGCCCCTCTCTTGATGCAGTGTGGTCCATTTCATGTACTAGTCATCATAGTTTCCCACAGGGTAATATTGCTCCTCAATCGCATCCATAAAAAAAATCCAAGTGGGCTCGACCCCAAATATTCCAGATTCCTCTATGGAATTTTTCTCCCAGTAAGTTTCCCACCAATGTTTGACATGGGGGAGAGCCTTAAGGAGCACAAAGGTGATCTTTTCTCTATCAAAAAAATTATGAAAAAAGAAATAACCTTCTCGCAAATTTAACCACTTTTCCAAAGCATCCACATCAATCTGACCTTCAAATACGGGAATATCGAAATTAACTTGTACCTTGAATGGGGAATTGTCTCCAAAGCGACCGCTTGATGAAGACGCACCTGCTATTGTCGACAATCGTTGAATGATTTGGGCAAAATTCTCCAACATCCCGTTCCTTTGTTGCGCAAAGGTTTCCGTGAGCAAAAACTCGATTGGATCTTCTGCTCCCTCATTTCTCGTTTCTTCCTCCATGATAGGTTTCTTGGGTTGGCGAGAATGGTTTTCCTCAAGAGAAACTAGCTAGAGACCCAACTCTCTATACCCTAACCTCATTGGGGACATGCACTAAGAAACGATAAGGAGTAGCCTACTCCGATACCACTGATCTAGATTATTTTGAGAACGAAATGAAGGAAGAAATATAATAAGTAAATACACAAATATATTTATAGAAACAGAGAGATACAATAATGCACAATTTTTATTAATGATAGAAATGTACAGAAACTATATAAATACAAAGTGAATGAACTCACTAGAATGGTGGTAGCTTATCTTTGAGAAGAGATGTGATGGATACACTCATTCACAAGAAGATGATGTTTACAATGAGGCTTCAAATTCCTTTTTAACATAAAGAAAATATGAAACCCTAACCCCGGAAGATGAAATGCCAAAAGTTTTGTGGGCCTCGATGGGGGTAGTTGATACGTCAACTTCCCAAGGGTGTAACTTTTGCATACGATCTTTGTTTGGGGTGACCGATAGCTCATTGGAAAGGTCTATCCGAGGACTACACATGTTGTCATCACACTTTGCATAAAGCCAATATTGTGACTATGTTGCACCCAAAAACGTTTTTAGGGTCTTAAAACAACCCTGGAATTTTAGGACCCGAAACACTGTAGAAAAACTACCAAGGTGGAAACACTTGTTTTGAGCCAGTGGAATAGGTGGGTGGCCACCGATTTCCACCTGGATCAAAGATATCATGATCCATTTTCCCTCCTCTATTCATAAATTTTCCTTGCCATTTTCGAATTATTGACTAAGTATTATTACTTACTCTAACATTCCTTACTCTCCTCTCCAAACTTAGTCATTTCTCTCTTTCCACTCTACTCTCCATACTTAACCTATTCCATATTCAATATTTAACCATTTCTATGTTCATTTTTCTATTTTGTTTTCCATATTTTATTTCCATTTCCATTTCATTTCCATGTTCCCTATTTCACATAACTCCTCCCCAACACTTAGTAAAATTTCTTAATATTATTGTGGGTCTACATGATTTTATGACTCGTCCATAGTCCCTCTCCTCTTGATCCACTTCTCTCAAGACTTAGTCATTTTTTACAACTCATTTTTACTAAGTCTTACCACAACCCATATCCTCCCGCTCATCCATAGTCTCACTCCTCCCAATCCAATTCTCTTAATACTTAGTCCTTTTTACCAAGATTTACCTCCTTACCTACCTCCAAATTCATGTAATCCCGCAACCTCTTACTACTTAATCTTTTTTACCAAGATTTTCTACGAGTCCGTATGATTTTTATGACTCGTCCATAGTCCTGCTCCTCCTGATCGACAACCTACAACCTCTTAATACTTAGTATTTTTTATCAAGATTCACCTCCTTACCTACCTTTGATCCACTTCTCTTAATACTTAGTACTTTTTACCAATATTTACCTCCTTACCTACCTTTGATCCACTTATTTTAATATTATTTCTCAATAACAATTATTATCTTAAGTTTATTTCCCTTTATTTATGAGCACACCTCCCAATGACACATGGCAATCAAGACCTATTATATGTGGACATGTGGCAGTGCCATGGGCCAACCCCCGAGTGACGCATGGATGGATAGATACGACTGGATAGTTATTTGGCATGATGACCAGGTAATGATGTGGTGGTCAAAATATATGTTGCACACAAGCTACGCAGAATCCTATGGCTCTCTCTACCTCACATACAAAGGATATGGAGATGGAATTTCCATATAAATATTTCAAGAGCACCATCCCACAATGCATGTGGGATAAAGAATTCAAATTCGAAAATCTAAGGCTCAAAATCTATGAAGACAGATCAATGGTGGTTGAGTCTTCATCTTCCAGAGCTCATATCTTTTGATCCAGACATACGTTTTGAGAAAATGATAGCTCGTCAGAAAGGTAATGATGAAGACTATGGAAGTGGTTTCAATTTTTGAAATATCAGTTATCATGCCCAAAAATTTAATTATAGTTGGGACTATTTGAAGTCTTAAAAACAAATTATTTTCAAAAATTGATTCATTTAAAGAAATTCATGAGATTCTAAAGTGGGTCCCAGATGTTGGCATAAATACCAAAGCTCATATTTACTAAAAGGATTAATTCATTGCACCAAAAGGGAAAACCCTAACCAAAAATCAATTTCAAGAAGATGAAGAAGAGATTACAAAAGAGAATAATAAGCAAATTCAAAGGGTTGGCATTGGAATTGTTGGTTTTTGGAGAGTTTTTCTACATGGCTCTTTTTGTTGGAAGTGATTTTTGCCTTTCCAAATACTTGTGAATCATCATGCGTGACTTTACTCTTCATCTTTCTCTCGCTAGACTCTTTCCATCAGATTTTCCATGTATGTTTTCACAGGAAGATCCGGGTCTAATATGCTCTGTCTTCAAATTCTTCACTCATTTCATGATATTCCAGGCCTAGAGGAGCAAAATCACTACTTGTAAAAAGTAGATGCAGTTTATTTTAATTTTATGCAATTGTCATTGAAATCTTGTTGATGTTGTTTCAACCCTCTTATTTCAGACATTTTTAAGCTTATTTCATTTGGGATAATATTGTTAATTTCTCCCCAGAGAACTATTTTGGGGCATAGCTTTAATGATTTCTTAGACTTTGAGATACATGACTATGAGATTTTTGGAGTGTGCTCATCATAATCCTTTTCAGTTTTAAATGCAATACTCGTCTAAATTTCTTTGATGACATGTACATTTTTCTCTTTTTTCATATTGCAAAGTCATAATTGATTCTTGGTTCACAACATTTAAAAGGAAGGAAAAATATCTATCGAAAGAAAACTCTGTACAAATCTCTTTTAGTTATATTTATTTGTTTTTATTTCCATGAACAGGAGGATGTGCTTAATGAATAAATCTACTAAATAAGAGCTTTGTTGGAAGAAATTTTGGGGTTTTCTCTTTATCACCCACCCATTGCATTAATCTACAATGATACAAATAATATCCAATATATCAAGAGAGGAGAACCATCTTTATAAAAATGAGGAGAGTCTTTCTTGTTCCCCACAATATTTTCTCTCAAATGTTGGTCATTTTCCCTTGACAAAAAAAACGATTAACATTTCCGGAGACCATACCGGGGAACGATTCATTTTCAAGAAATAGGATATTTTTTTTAGGATAAGATATTATTGGAAAACTAGAAGCTATCTCGTTTAAGTTAAAAAAAAAAAAAAGATCTCCCATATTGATTTAAGATGAATTAGGTTCTTGAAAGCCTCATTCGCGGAACTTCTGGTGGCCTTGAAGATATGTTATTAGAGTTTAGAACACAATTCAATTACACCAACTTCTACAACACCAAAGAACCATCAAACTTTTTGGAGGAGGAGCTCCATGGTGACTCCATCATTAAAACTCTATATTTTAAAGAAAGATGCCCTAGTGACTTCACTAAAAAGATTTTAGAATTTCATGAAGATATTTATGATGATTCCACTAAAGAATTTATTTCATGTTGTGATGATGTATTTCCTTCACCACCAAGCCCAACCAATGTTTTTCAAGTTATAGTAAAGGGGGAAGGTTCTCAAAGAAAGAAATAGTTTCACACAAGTCCACTCAATTTGCAAGGAGAGGTTCATCATTTTCCAAATATGACCATGGACCAATTTCCTATGTTCTTAGGAAATACTTCAGAGGATGCAGAGAATCATTTGGTTAAGTTTTATAGTGCTTGTGATAATTATAATGTGGTTGAAGATGATGTTGCATGTCGACTGTTTATCTTAACTGTAAAAAGAAATGCTAGTGGATGGTTTTATTCATTGTTGCCTGGAACCATCACTAGTTGGGTTGTATTAGAAAATTTATTTGTCGATAAATATTTCTCAAGGAAAGATCCATATTCGTTTTTCTTGCGGTTGATTTAAATCCAAATGAATGAGGAAGAGACAGTTAAAGATTTTACTTTTAGATTTATGAAATTCCTTCATGAGATTCATTTTTAGCTGCTATGAAAATGCTTTTCTCGTGAATCTGAGATTTTTATTGAAGCAAGAAGGAAAGTGTAGTTGGAGAGAGTTGATGTAGCAAGCTCAATAAAATGAAGAAAATATTCATGAAAGCGGTGTTGATCTTTTGAAATTTCCAATACACTTCCCAAAGTATCAAGAAAATGATTTAAAGGAGAAATCCCATCAAAGATGTGAAAATTTCTCTACATCAAATTATGTTCCTGAAGAAAAAAGTGAGAAACTTGTTGTATCAATTGTAATATACCTAAAGTATATTACAATTATTATCATGTAATAATATGTTATAGGTTTGTTATTATGTAAATAGACATTATAATGTAAATGATAAGTCTATCATAAGTCATGACCTTTGGTCTATGATAAGTCATGACCTTTTCCAAGGACATGATTTATCATTCCCCGCGTGAATTTATATACACGTATTGTATTTCATATGATGTAAAGAAAATATGTAAAATGAATAGTAAATAAAATATTTTTTATTATGAAAAAAAAAAGGAAGAAGAAGAAATAAGGGAGAAGAAAAAAAAAAGAATTAAAAAAGAAAAGGTTCACGTGAAGAAGTATTTAAAAGAAAAAGGTAATAAAGGTAATTTACAAGAAAAAGTTCCAAAGAAGAAGGAAGAGTAAATTTTGATTTGATCATTTTTAAGGGGGCGGAAAAGAAAAGAAAAAAAAAGGGTAAAAATTTGTTTTTACCATTGGCGGTTTACATGCCCATGGTTTTGGTAAACCATTAGCATGCCCATGGTATTGGGAAAATACCATAAGGAAAAATAGTAAAAAAATAAAAAAAAGAAGGAAGGTGGTTTTTTATATTAATATTCGTTTTAGGAAGTGATATATAAGTTGAAGTATTTCATGAGGAGTATTTTGAAAATCGGGAATTAATATTCAATTATTTTATATTAAAGTATTAACATAAGTATTTCATAAGGAGTGAAATGGAAAATAAGGTTCAATTCACTTCTGGGTATGTTTTGGAACCAATCAATATTGTCATGTGTGTGTTAGGGAGGATCCAAAATGAGACAGTAAGCATTGTCATTGACCTCGATAGTCGTTGGAACTGTATTGTTATTAAATTGGAAAATAAATTACAANAAATATTTCAAGAGCACCATCCCACAATGCATGTGGGATAAAGAATTCAAATTCGAAAATCTAAGGCTCAAAATCTATGAAGACAGATCAATGGTGGTTGAGTCTTCATCTTCCAGAGCTCATATCTTTTGATCCAGACATACGTTTTGAGAAAATGATAGCTCGTCAGAAAGGTAATGATGAAGACTATGGAAGTGGTTTCAATTTTTGAAATATCAGTTATCATGCCCAAAAATTTAATTATAGTTGGGACTATTTGAAGTCTTAAAAACAAATTATTTTCAAAAATTGATTCATTTAAAGAAATTCATGAGATTCTAAAGTGGGTCCCAGATGTTGGCATAAATACCAAAGCTCATATTTACTAAAAGGATTAATTCATTGCACCAAAAGGGAAAACCCTAACCAAAAATCAATTTCAAGAAGATGAAGAAGAGATTACAAAAGAGAATAATAAGCAAATTCAAAGGGTTGGCATTGGAATTGTTGGTTTTTGGAGAGTTTTTCTACATGGCTCTTTTTGTTGGAAGTGATTTTTGCCTTTCCAAATACTTGTGAATCATCATGCGTGACTTTACTCTTCATCTTTCTCTCGCTAGACTCTTTCCATCAGATTTTCCATGTATGTTTTCACAGGAAGATCCGGGTCTAATATGCTCTGTCTTCAAATTCTTCACTCATTTCATGATATTCCAGGCCTAGAGGAGCAAAATCACTACTTGTAAAAAGTAGATGCAGTTTATTTTAATTTTATGCAATTGTCATTGAAATCTTGTTGATGTTGTTTCAACCCTCTTATTTCAGACATTTTTAAGCTTATTTCATTTGGGATAATATTGTTAATTTCTCCCCAGAGAACTATTTTGGGGCATAGCTTTAATGATTTCTTAGACTTTGAGATACATGACTATGAGATTTTTGGAGTGTGCTCATCATAATCCTTTTCAGTTTTAAATGCAATACTCGTCTAAATTTCTTTGATGACATGTACATTTTTCTCTTTTTTCATATTGCAAAGTCATAATTGATTCTTGGTTCACAACATTTAAAAGGAAGGAAAAATATCTATCGAAAGAAAACTCTGTACAAATCTCTTTTAGTTATATTTATTTGTTTTTATTTCCATGAACAGGAGGATGTGCTTAATGAATAAATCTACTAAATAAGAGCTTTGTTGGAAGAAATTTTGGGGTTTTCTCTTTATCACCCACCCATTGCATTAATCTACAATGATACAAATAATATCCAATATATCAAGAGAGGAGAACCATCTTTATAAAAATGAGGAGAGTCTTTCTTGTTCCCCACAATATTTTCTCTCAAATGTTGGTCATTTTCCCTTGACAAAAAAAACGATTAACATTTCCGGAGACCATACCGGGGAACGATTCATTTTCAAGAAATAGGATATTTTTTTTAGGATAAGATATTATTGGAAAACTAGAAGCTATCTCGTTTAAGTTAAAAAAAAAAAAAAGATCTCCCATATTGATTTAAGATGAATTAGGTTCTTGAAAGCCTCATTCGCGGAACTTCTGGTGGCCTTGAAGATATGTTATTAGAGTTTAGAACACAATTCAATTACACCAACTTCTACAACACCAAAGAACCATCAAACTTTTTGGAGGAGGAGCTCCATGGTGACTCCATCATTAAAACTCTATATTTTAAAGAAAGATGCCCTAGTGACTTCACTAAAAAGATTTTAGAATTTCATGAAGATATTTATGATGATTCCACTAAAGAATTTATTTCATGTTGTGATGATGTATTTCCTTCACCACCAAGCCCAACCAATGTTTTTCAAGTTATAGTAAAGGGGGAAGGTTCTCAAAGAAAGAAATAGTTTCACACAAGTCCACTCAATTTGCAAGGAGAGGTTCATCATTTTCCAAATATGACCATGGACCAATTTCCTATGTTCTTAGGAAATACTTCAGAGGATGCAGAGAATCATTTGGTTAAGTTTTATAGTGCTTGTGATAATTATAATGTGGTTGAAGATGATGTTGCATGTCGACTGTTTATCTTAACTGTAAAAAGAAATGCTAGTGGATGGTTTTATTCATTGTTGCCTGGAACCATCACTAGTTGGGTTGTATTAGAAAATTTATTTGTCGATAAATATTTCTCAAGGAAAGATCCATATTCGTTTTTCTTGCGGTTGATTTAAATCCAAATGAATGAGGAAGAGACAGTTAAAGATTTTACTTTTAGATTTATGAAATTCCTTCATGAGATTCATTTTTAGCTGCTATGAAAATGCTTTTCTCGTGAATCTGAGATTTTTATTGAAGCAAGAAGGAAAGTGTAGTTGGAGAGAGTTGATGTAGCAAGCTCAATAAAATGAAGAAAATATTCATGAAAGCGGTGTTGATCTTTTGAAATTTCCAATACACTTCCCAAAGTATCAAGAAAATGATTTAAAGGAGAAATCCCATCAAAGATGTGAAAATTTCTCTACATCAAATTATGTTCCTGAAGAAAAAAGTGAGAAACTTGTTGTATCAATTGTAATATACCTAAAGTATATTACAATTATTATCATGTAATAAAATGTTATAGGTTTGTTATTATGTAAATAGGCATTATAATGTAAATGATAAGTCTATGATAAGTCATGACCTTTGGTCTATGATAAGTCATGACCTTTTCCAAGGACATGATTTATCATTCCCCACGTGAATTTATATACACATATTGTATTTCATATGATGTAAAGAAAAAAAGGAAAATGAAAAGTAAATAAAATATTTTTTATTAAGAAAAAAAAAAAGGAAGAAGAAGAAATAAGGGAGAAGAAAAAAAAAAGAATTAAAAAAGAAAAGGTTCACGTGAAGAAGTATGTAAAAGAAAAAGGTAATAAAGGTAATTTACAAGAAAAAGTTCCAAAGAAGAAAGAAGAGTAAATTTTGATTTGATCATTTTTAAGGGGGCAGAAAATAAAAGAAAAAAAAGGGTAAAAATTTGTTTTTACCATTGGTGGTTTACATGCCCATGGTTTTGGTAAACCATTGGCATGCCCATGGTATTGGGAAAATACCATAAGGAAAAATAGTAAAAAAATAAAAAAAAAGAAGGAAGGTGGTTTTTTATATTAATATTCGTTTTAGGAAGTGATATATAAGTTGAAGTATTTCATGAGGAGTATTTTGAAAATTGGGAATTAATATTCAATTATTTTATATTAAAGTATTAACATAAGTATTTCATAAGGAGTGAAATGGAAAATAAGGTTCAATTCACTTCTGGGTATGTTTTGGAACTAATCAATATTGTCATGTGTGTGTTAGGGAGGATCCAAAATGAGACAGTAAGCATTGTCATTGACCTCGATAGTCGTTGGAACTGTATTGTTATTAAATTGGAAAATAAATTACAACTTGCAGAAGAGGAAGTTAAAAGAGCTCTTACACAAGAATATGATGATGAGATGGGACACTAGATGGACTCTGTGGTTTGTTTCCCGTCTGCGGTTAGGATTCTCGGTCTACCATTTGTAGACATAGGACCATGGTTAGGGTTTAGTAGGGCGGTCTGCACGCGGGACCTCAGGAGGATGTTGTTTTTTGGCAATTTCGAAGTGAGGTAGTGGTATTTCTGCAGCGTTTTTTTTTTC
>JZKD02S2391839.1:9529-29355 GCA_000966675.3 Picea glauca | reverse complement strand
TCATGAGATTTCCAAGAAAATCGTAATTGGTGGCGTAAGCAAGGAACTTAAGGGATATTCTAAAAATGTATGGCCACCTTTTCCAATTCATCTACATTCCTATTCTTTGTTAGATTTCGAGCATGCTAAAACTGAGGCAGCAGCCCTGGAAGACCTGAAATTGGTTCATGTTGAATTCAAGAAGCACGATCCACATAGGGTCGTAAGTAACCACTTAGCCAATTACGGGCTTAAAAGGTTTGATCATGAAAATTCGCCCTCAGATGACATTTTCCGAGGCACGAGATTTTATGTCGAGGTTTTGGCTCGGATACAAGCCCTGGCTCCTGAAGAAAGGGTCGATGTTTTAAAATTCCAAGAACATCGACAGAATTGTCTTCCCCCAGTATTGCGGGGTGAGAATCCAATAACAGTAGAGGTGTAGCAAAAAGAAGCTGAAGGCTCAAAAGATTCATCACCCAGACAAGAAGAACACCAGGACAGGGAGGAGCAAACTAGGAGTCCAAAACTAGAAATGAAAACTCTCGATCCGCTGAAAAAGAAGACTCCGATTACCTCTCCAGGCCAGTCAACTAAGAAAATCGGAGATCCCATCGCCTCCATTACTTCCTTATAGTCAACTCAAGGGAACATAGACGTAGGGTGTATTTTCAATGAAGAATTGAGACCTATAAGGATGGAAGAGCTCCCTCCAAATGAGTTCTTTTTTGATAAGAAGAGAAAAGATGTGGTAAAAAGAGAATTCTATCAAAAATCAGGATCAACGGCCAAGAAATTTAAGGTGTTGACCGATGGAAAATACAAGAAGAAAGAAGAGTTTGCAACAAAAATAGCTGGGACATTAGGGGCGTTTGCTACAGCAAACCAATTTTCAGTCGGGGTTTTGAAAAATCAGCTGAAGCAAAAAAATCGCCTCATCAAAACCTTAGAATCTAAGTTAGCCATAGCAGAGGAAGCTACCAAGGACCAAGCGAACATAGGAATAGAACAAGCAAGGATGGCCGATAAAAAGGAAATTGAGCTGCTCAAAGCTAAGCTCGAACAAGCAGATATGGTAGCTCAGACCATTCAAATACAGGTACGCTAGCAAAGAGACTTAATAGGGCTACTATAGGTTAGATTAGAGTTCGCCGAAATCCAAGTTATAAACATCGGGATATTCCAGTCCTAGGCTATGGAGATTCGGAGCAGAGTTTCTGCAGCCCAGTGAAGTTTACTTGCCAAGGTAAAGATGATTCGAGACAACTTCCTGCTTGTTGATCAAGTATTGGAAAACTTATCTATCAGAGAGAGAGAAGCTGGAGCAACTCGGGTCACATTTCAAGAGGCTGTAATAGCTACAACAAATAGGGAATCAAAAAATAGTTCTGAGTTTTCCATTTCAGAACAGACCCGAGGTAATATTTTGTTGAAATAATGGGAACACAACATATCAGAAGGCAAATTGCAAGCCAAGAGGATAAATAAATCTTGGGAAGAGGCCTTTAGTTCTATAGATGGAGGTTTGTTAGGCATTGATAGTGAGAGAAATTTTGAGACACTGAACCAAATGAATATAGAGAAATTCTTGCTTTATATAAATGAGAAAGAAGAAAGAGATTCGGCCGAAGTCTCACAAGTAACTCAGGCAGACATAGTTCAAATAGATAAATGGATTATTAAACCAAGTGTGCAATTGTGCACCATCGACAAACTAGACCAACAGATGGAAGAAAGGTTACCATAATTAGTCAGAGATTGTTATATTTTTGAGGCCAATTGTCAAGCGGAGCCTTCTAGGTTGATATCTCGGCTGGTGGAGAAATTTGTTACTTGTACCGAGCATGCGAAGGGGCGAGCTTCTGGTACTAAATAAAGATAGAGATAAAGAAATGTAATGATTGATCTCCTTCTTGTTGTAACTAAAAATTCTGGAACGATTGAGATTCCATCATATGTAAATCTGTATAAATATACAATAGAATGAGGGAAAAAGGGGTTGGACCTTTTTGGGTCAATTGTAATAGAGATTTTCTCCCTCGAGAGTTAATATAAAGCAAATCTGAAGATTCTTGATTCCATCACAACTGTGTTATGAGTTTGTTTTTCGTATTCCATATCTAATTTCATTTCATATATGTATCTGATGAATGTTTCGCTATAATTTAGTACAACCTCTGCTATAGTGAATAAATTTTAGTTTTCTATATTGTTTGTCGTTTTTCCTCTGTACCGGCTATCAACAGGTATAAGACCAGTGAACACTTTAGATTTCTATATATATATATATTATGCTTCATCATGTTATTTCTTTATCTTTTTCTTCCTCTGTTTATAAGTAATATTCTCCCTTGATAGGAGCCTTACATGATAGACAACTTAATGTTTTTCTTACACCTCATATACATTTATTAAAATATAACTCAGTTACGGGAAAGGGCCTTTTGTTTGTACCCTGTTTTCACTATCAGAGCTATAACTCTCCTTTATATGACCGAAATCGAGACAGCATCTAAAAAATTTCTTTGAGATTTTCTTATCATTTTGTTCCTCTATGACTGTCCCTGTGACAAGACAACCTAATATCCAACCCATACTATTAGATCAAACACATATTGCCTTGAATCTTTTTGATACTATTATTAAAACAATCACTACCCGGGTAGAACTGGAACGTTCGTGGGCAGCGATTGAAAGAGACATAAACATCCAGGAATAGTTGGAAGCTAGACAACAACCTAGAAATCGACCCTAGCTTCCCTTGCCGAAGGTTGACATTTCTTCCTTCTCTACCCCTTACTCACTTTCGGATGCCTAGACACTGTACTTCTAAGCCTTAAGTACAGACTCTGGAACAACACCTTCTAGGGAAAAAATACCCTAAAAATAACTTCTACTGTCAAATTTGTGACCTTATAATGAATTGTCCAGATTGACTACAAAATTACAATATTTTACAAGGAAATTTTCCCAATATTTCTCTTCGGAGGCGCTGTTGAATCCCTCCTGGAGAAAGTTGTGGGGGGCCAAGCCCCTCCACACTCCCCCATACCCCATTAGGGAATGGAGTCCAAGCAATACTGAAACAAACCTATGAATCATGAATATAATTAGTCTCCACAACCAAAACCTAGACCCATACATCCATCAACAATAGTCTTCTTCAAATGCTCCACAATTTCATTGCAAAAATTGCTACGCAGCTACCCATTGTTCAATTCTTCCCTTGAACATAGTGTCTTTGCCAACTTCTTCCAATAATACATCTTGGATATATTTTTTTTGTCACTTCCTCTTGCTATGACTACAATCTAATTTCAATGTTTCTATAACAATACAACCCTCATTAAGAAGGTTGTAAAAATGTCCAAGTGTTGCACCATTCAAACCTACCACTACATTAGTATTTTTACTAACTTTTCCATGTTTTTTTACATTGGATCCCCTTAAGTCTTGAACCGGTTGGGTGATCATTCCAAAAGTCATGTCTAGTCCATGATAATGCACATCTTCATGCCCAAAATAGTATTTTCCATCCACACTTAAGTCATCATATACAACTTGTTTTGAACTAAGGAAAGATCACCACCTTTTCCTCCATACTATTAAGTCATCTCTAAAATAGAATTTTCCAAGGCACCTTTTTCATAGTTTCTCTAAGCTCCATTTCTTACTCCTATGCAGTGATCCAACTTGAAACTCATTAGAGGAAAGGATATGGCAAGTAGTTTCTAAGGCTATTTTCAACCAAAGTGTATGACTTGTGTTATGCACAAGTATCTCAAAATTGCCTCCTCCTTTAACGATCTACAACCCAATTTTTATAACCAGTTTTCTGTCAACTAGAAATCATATATCCCCATGGATAATATAAAAATATATACAATGTCAATTGCGTCGTGATGAAGGAAATATTCATGTCTCACTTATGCATCCAACTGGGAGTATTTTTGGGTGAGTGCCTCAATGCACTACTTAGACCCAACACTTAAACTATTTTCATCAAAACTGAGATATCCATCTATATTGTCTCTTTTATGAACAATTTTGTGTGTAAAAAGTTGTTTCTTGGTGATTTCATTTACTAATGAACTCCACAACTATTGCTGGTGGAAGTTTAGCTTGACCTCCAACACCTTGTTTCTGGTTCTTCAAAGAGCATAATTGTTCAGTGTTTTTCAAGACTAACTCCATCAAAGTGTATAATGTTTCCATCCTATTCTTTGTATGGTCTTCACCTTATTTGGAACCCAAGGATTCTTTGCTCAAAACCATCTCCTTTTGTTGCTATGCAATAATGACACAAGGAATATCTATGGATTCACTGGTTTCCTCAATCAACTTTACAATTGACATTCTTAGCATGATTTCCAAATTTATTTTAGTCATTATAGGCACACCACAAGTCTTGGTTGCATATAATAACATCAAGTAGTTATCATAAGGCATGGGAACTACTTTGTAAATCTTGATAAACTCTTTCCCCAAAATGATTGTTTGGTCATCCAATGGAGCCACTATTAAGTCCAAACTGCCAACCCATTCCCCAACCTTCAAAGGTGCAAAAAACATTACTCTTGCTATTAGATTCATTGTTGATTTCAACACCTTGAACGTGGTAATGATTCTCTTAGGTTCATGATGATGTGTTGTAACGCTTTGTTCACTTAAAAACTTATGAGTTGCATCAATGTCTATCGAGGCTACCATATTCAACCCACTCACAATTGCATTCACAAAACAAATACCATTCATATCTTCACCTTGCAAACCAAATTCATGACCTTATACCACAAACTTTCCCAAACCTACTATCAAATCACATAGAACCTCCAACATTTCCTTTGAAGTATGCTATACTTGGGTTTCTTCCGAGGTTGTTGGCGTCACCTTTAAAATTGGTTGCACTTGGAACTCTTCTATGTCATTGATAAAATGACACCTTAATGCATGGAAACACAATTATGGCACTTTGCCATGCGATTTATTTCTTATGATCTACTTCATAAGAAAAAAACTAGTCATGAATTTCAAGATGATGATGTCAACCATAGGAGTAAATAGTTTTGGAGGGAAATAAATAAATAAATAATGATCATATTTGTTACTTATCTCCTTGAAGGTTTATCAAATTTCAAGTATACGCAGTCATTGGATGCCAAATTAAATTTTGCATCCAATGGGTACCAACACTTTATTCTTTCAATAGACCCACAATGAGGTAAATTAGAAATACATGAAAATAAAGTGTTTCTTTGAAAAAACATGTTATTTTCATGTATTTATAGTTTACCTTAATGCGGGTCTATAAAAGTATGCAATGTGGGTACTCGTTGGATGTATAATTTAATTTGACATCCAATGAGTGCCTACACTTGAAATTTGAGTGATAAGAAGATAAGTCGAAAATATGATTAAAAAAAATTTATTTCTTTCCCTTTGAAAAATCATAACTATTATTTTATTATTTTCTTTAGGAGGCCCATTTTAGGCCTCAAAATCTCTTTAATTTTAGAAGACATTAATTATTGAAAATTGATGTGAACGGTTGATGCACAGGATCATTCAATGCTTATATTGGATTAACTTATTGTAAAATAATTATTTTGATGATTAGGATGAAGGTTCAAAATTGGTGTGGTAATGTGGTAAGTCATGCAATTGATTGGTTAAAATTTCCTTACTTAAGTGATCTTTTCTTTCAGATTATTCTATAAGACTGTTATTATATTGGATTTAACCTAGAATCTTATGTTCATCAAACTTTATTCTCACAAGGGTGATGTTTATCTCATTGACTAGCATATGTTCTTATCGTGAATGCTAGAACTTTATGATTTTCATATGATTTGATTAATTATCTCATTTAATTATAGGACTTTATCCTTACCTATTTGATAATAAATCAGCTATGAGGACGTACACTTTTTGAGGGGGTAGAGTTGTAACACGCCATTTGTGCAACTTCTACTTAATTTACTAGATAGTGGATCTTCTTGTTTGACCCACATCTTGGGACCTTAGTATGCTTGTGGACATTATCATTTTCATGGATACAAGAACTATACATTGAAGGTATAATGAGAGATCTCATATGGTTATTCTAGATGGGTACTCAATTGATTAACTAGGAAATGTTGTATTCTAGACATGGTAACTTTTTTGTGATCATTGTGTTACTTTCCTATGACTTGTTATTTCATTTGATTTGGAGGTATAGCTATGTATCACTTTATGATTGTAATCCATGCATCAATTGGCATGGTGTGTATTCTTTGTGATTGAAGGATATATGACGTGATTTATTCAAGGTTATGATTCATGTTTACCCATGGCTAGTTAGTACAATGGTATAATGCTATGATGTTGGTAATGCAACAACGAGCTTGTTTTGAAGAATGATGAAGTATAAATCTATAATACTAGGACCCACATTGATCTAGGTAAGATGTTGGGAGCAATGAAGACAATACTAATAAAGTGGTGGAAATCACATCCTTAGGAAATGACTTCTTCTCAATGATGATAGTTAGCCTAGTAGTTAGGACCTTGTGAGGCATGGGATTGAGAATTATCGATCTAGAATCTTTATTTGTTGGTTCATAAGTTATTTTAGGGTAAACGAACCAAGGGGTGTAAAGTTCCCAACTAGGATAGATAGGAAAATCTATTTGATTCTTAAGGTATTTTTTCTCTTTGTATGATTTTAACAAACACTTTGTGCTAATGATGTTGGAAGTTCCTTACAAATAGTTAGCATATTTTGCCAAGATAAGAAAATAGACAAATCTCATGCACCCATTACAAATAGAATAGAGAAGACAACCATGGCATATTTATTATGAATGGAGAAACCAATTCACACAGTACAAAGATCTCTACTAGTTGTAACAATAGCTTCCAAATCCTCCTAGCAAATAGATCTATTGGTTTCAAAGCAGTTGCATTATCTAATGAAAAAGAACAAACAAGAACCTGGTGATGATGCCAAATCTCCTCAAACTATTAGGAATCCTCCTCTGATTGTCGACCCTCGCTGGTGTAGTCCCGATATACTCCTAAACACCTCTACTACTGCGGTTCGACCGTCGCACCTGCAAATTTGGGTCATCGGGGCCTCATGAAACGAAGTTGGGCAACATGTGAAGCCTCACAGGACGATGTGTTCTTAAACCACGAGGATGCCTTCTTTTACTATTTCTCTGAAACCCTCCTGTCACTTGCAGACTATACACTCGACCGCCTTCGAGAAATGTCGTGAATTCCCTGCATAAGTTGATACATCTCCAAACTCTCTCTCTAAGAAGAACCTAAGTCCCACAATGTAAATCAAGTGAAAATGTTGGTTGGATCCTACTCCTTGCCTAGCTAGGGTGGATATTGCACCACCGAAACTAGACCAACAATGAAAGGGTTTTTCTAAACCCTAACGAAACAATGGATCCAAGATCACCATACAAGAGATAACCAAATCGTAGTGCCAAAGAGAGGGGTTACCTCTTTATTTATCCATCCTCCGACTCTTTTATATCTTTCCCTCTTTTTGACCAAATCAAACCCTCACTTAATTTTCCTCCAATTTCATTTAATTATAATTATTTAATTTATTTAATGTCACTTTAGGGTTTGATACCAAATAAGCCTCCTTGAATCCCTTTTTCCTTGTTGACTATAGCCTATGGGTGTCCTATAGGATATTGATTCATCCTCTATGTTGGCACAGGGGCAGACCCAAGGTTCAACGCTACAACAGAGCACCAACAAAACCCTAGCTACCAGCCCTTTCGGTAACACCTGCGAAGCAGATGAAGTCTCACCTGAGGTAGAGGCAGGGGTGGTTGCAAGACTCAGGTGTCTGCAACCTTAGCTGGGACACAGATCTATGATTATAATGCTTAGAAATCACTTACAATAGATTATTCATCAATATTCAACCCTTATGATACTTCGCAGATAGCACAGAGCATCGTAGTATGTACTTAGATCTTAGATAATTCATCACTTAGCCACAACGAGATAGATTAGATTCAACAAATAAGGCACTAATCATCTTACATACCAGAACTAATATTCATTCATATCTTATAAGAAAAAAGCATAAATAGATCTATCTAACCACATCAAAGCACTTAGCAAAGGAAGAGACAAACACATCAAGTCGAGGCATAGAGCACAACGCACATATTTACCATGGTTCACCCCCACCCTGGGGCTATGTCCACAAAGTCTTCTTCTTTATTAGCTTCAATTAATCAGGTTACAACACAAAGCCATCTGAACCCCTCTTTGCATAGGACAAAAGATCTGCGCAGCTCGCTAGATCCTTCTTCCTTGCACTATAGCACAAATCCTTCTAGAGTAACTCAAAGGGAATTGCACTCGGCTTTGCAAGTCTTACACAAAATGCACAAAGCCTTGTTCACACAGATTCAACCCTTGGCACTTATCCTACATCACATAGATACATTGTCCCCTACTCCTCTATATGGCCTAGACATCTATATATACATACAAAACAGGCCTAAACATGGGTAAACCCATGGGCCGACATCCCAATCCCATTACATTATCCCCAAAACCCAAAAAGGACCCAAAGAGGGGTCTAGCTTCCATGATTTTTGCTTCGCGTTCCGCCCCATCTTTGACAAGCTGTCGAAGTCCCAAAAAAGGTCAAACATGACCAATTGTTCCTCAAAACTTGGACAAGGGCCAACAAGCCCACAACACTTACCTATGACTCATCCCGAGTCACTCAGGTCTAGGTAAGTTTGCCTCAAAGGTCTCGATCTTGGCTCGAGCTGCTTCGACTTGTCTATGTGCTACTACTTCTTTCTCAATGAATTCTTGAAAAACCGCTTCGCTGATAGGTCCTTCCAGTTGTTGCTTGACTGTAACAACTACTTGTTCTAGTAGTGTTCCTTGGCCTTAAATTTCTTCAAACAATAGGTAGGCCGCCTCCTATCTCGGTTGGAGTTTCTGGGTGACTTCCATCACTCTGTTCTGTGTGGTAAGAANTTTTTTTTGTCACTTCCTCTTGCTATGACTACAATCTAATTTCAATGTTTCTATAACAATACAACCCTCATTAAGAAGGTTGTAAAAATGTCCAAGTGTTGCACCATTCAAACCTACCACTACATTAGTATTTTTACTAACTTTTCCATGTTTTTTTACATTGGATCCCCTTAAGTCTTGAACCGGTTGGGTGATCATTCCAAAAGTCATGTCTAGTCCATGATAATGCACATCTTCATGCCCAAAATAGTATTTTCCATCCACACTTAAGTCATCATATACAACTTGTTTTGAACTAAGGAAAGATCACCACCTTTTCCTCCATACTATTAAGTCATCTCTAAAATAGAATTTTCCAAGGCACCTTTTTCATAGTTTCTCTAAGCTCCATTTCTTACTCCTATGCAGTGATCCAACTTGAAACTCATTAGAGGAAAGGATATGGCAAGTAGTTTCTAAGGCTATTTTCAACCAAAGTGTATGACTTGTGTTATGCACAAGTATCTCAAAATTGCCTCCTCCTTTAACGATCTACAACCCAATTTTTATAACCAGTTTTCTGTCAACTAGAAATCATATATCCCCATGGATAATATAAAAATATATACAATGTCAATTGCGTCGTGATGAAGGAAATATTCATGTCTCACTTATGCATCCAACTGGGAGTATTTTTGGGTGAGTGCCTCAATGCACTACTTAGACCCAACACTTAAACTATTTTCATCAAAACTGAGATATCCATCTATATTGTCTCTTTTATGAACAATTTTGTGTGTAAAAAGTTGTTTCTTGGTGATTTCATTTACTAATGAACTCCACAACTATTGCTGGTGGAAGTTTAGCTTGACCTCCAACACCTTGTTTCTGGTTCTTCAAAGAGCATAATTGTTCAGTGTTTTTCAAGACTAACTCCATCAAAGTGTATAATGTTTCCATCCTATTCTTTGTATGGTCTTCACCTTATTTGGAACCCAAGGATTCTTTGCTCAAAACCATCTCCTTTTGTTGCTATGCAATAATGACACAAGGAATATCTATGGATTCACTGGTTTCCTCAATCAACTTTACAATTGACATTCTTAGCATGATTTCCAAATTTATTTTAGTCATTATAGGCACACCACAAGTCTTGGTTGCATATAATAACATCAAGTAGTTATCATAAGGCATGGGAACTACTTTGTAAATCTTGATAAACTCTTTCCCCAAAATGATTGTTTGGTCATCCAATGGAGCCACTATTAAGTCCAAACTGCCAACCCATTCCCCAACCTTCAAAGGTGCAAAAAACATTACTCTTGCTATTAGATTCATTGTTGATTTCAACACCTTGAACGTGGTAATGATTCTCTTAGGTTCATGATGATGTGTTGTAACGCTTTGTTCACTTAAAAACTTATGAGTTGCATCAATGTCTATCGAGGCTACCATATTCAACCCACTCACAATTGCATTCACAAAACAAATACCATTCATATCTTCACCTTGCAAACCAAATTCATGACCTTATACCACAAACTTTCCCAAACCTACTATCAAATCACATAGAACCTCCAACATTTCCTTTGAAGTATGCTATACTTGGGTTTCTTCCGAGGTTGTTGGCGTCACCTTTAAAATTGGTTGCACTTGGAACTCTTCTATGTCATTGATAAAATGACACCTTAATGCATGGAAACACAATTATGGCACTTTGCCATGCGATTTATTTCTTATGATCTACTTCATAAGAAAAAAACTAGTCATGAATTTCAAGATGATGATGTCAACCATAGGAGTAAATAGTTTTGGAGGGAAATAAATAAATAAATAATGATCATATTTGTTACTTATCTCCTTGAAGGTTTATCAAATTTCAAGTATACGCAGTCATTGGATGCCAAATTAAATTTTGCATCCAATGGGTACCAACACTTTATTCTTTCAATAGACCCACAATGAGGTAAATTAGAAATACATGAAAATAAAGTGTTTCTTTGAAAAAACATGTTATTTTCATGTATTTATAGTTTACCTTAATGCGGGTCTATAAAAGTATGCAATGTGGGTACTCGTTGGATGTATAATTTAATTTGACATCCAATGAGTGCCTACACTTGAAATTTGAGTGATAAGAAGATAAGTCGAAAATATGATTAAAAAAAATTTATTTCTTTCCCTTTGAAAAATCATAACTATTATTTTATTATTTTCTTTAGGAGGCCCATTTTAGGCCTCAAAATCTCTTTAATTTTAGAAGACATTAATTATTGAAAATTGATGTGAACGGTTGATGCACAGGATCATTCAATGCTTATATTGGATTAACTTATTGTAAAATAATTATTTTGATGATTAGGATGAAGGTTCAAAATTGGTGTGGTAATGTGGTAAGTCATGCAATTGATTGGTTAAAATTTCCTTACTTAAGTGATCTTTTCTTTCAGATTATTCTATAAGACTGTTATTATATTGGATTTAACCTAGAATCTTATGTTCATCAAACTTTATTCTCACAAGGGTGATGTTTATCTCATTGACTAGCATATGTTCTTATCGTGAATGCTAGAACTTTATGATTTTCATATGATTTGATTAATTATCTCATTTAATTATAGGACTTTATCCTTACCTATTTGATAATAAATCAGCTATGAGGACGTACACTTTTTGAGGGGGTAGAGTTGTAACACGCCATTTGTGCAACTTCTACTTAATTTACTAGATAGTGGATCTTCTTGTTTGACCCACATCTTGGGACCTTAGTATGCTTGTGGACATTATCATTTTCATGGATACAAGAACTATACATTGAAGGTATAATGAGAGATCTCATATGGTTATTCTAGATGGGTACTCAATTGATTAACTAGGAAATGTTGTATTCTAGACATGGTAACTTTTTTGTGATCATTGTGTTACTTTCCTATGACTTGTTATTTCATTTGATTTGGAGGTATAGCTATGTATCACTTTATGATTGTAATCCATGCATCAATTGGCATGGTGTGTATTCTTTGTGATTGAAGGATATATGACGTGATTTATTCAAGGTTATGATTCATGTTTACCCATGGCTAGTTAGTACAATGGTATAATGCTATGATGTTGGTAATGCAACAACGAGCTTGTTTTGAAGAATGATGAAGTATAAATCTATAATACTAGGACCCACATTGATCTAGGTAAGATGTTGGGAGCAATGAAGACAATACTAATAAAGTGGTGGAAATCACATCCTTAGGAAATGACTTCTTCTCAATGATGATAGTTAGCCTAGTAGTTAGGACCTTGTGAGGCATGGGATTGAGAATTATCGATCTAGAATCTTTATTTGTTGGTTCATAAGTTATTTTAGGGTAAACGAACCAAGGGGTGTAAAGTTCCCAACTAGGATAGATAGGAAAATCTATTTGATTCTTAAGGTATTTTTTCTCTTTGTATGATTTTAACAAACACTTTGTGCTAATGATGTTGGAAGTTCCTTACAAATAGTTAGCATATTTTGCCAAGATAAGAAAATAGACAAATCTCATGCACCCATTACAAATAGAATAGAGAAGACAACCATGGCATATTTATTATGAATGGAGAAACCAATTCACACAGTACAAAGATCTCTACTAGTTGTAACAATAGCTTCCAAATCCTCCTAGCACATAGATCTATTGGTTTCAAAGTAGTTGCAGTATCTAATGAAAAAGAACAAACAAGAACCTGGTGATGATGCCAAATCTCCTCAAACTATTAGGAATCCTCCTCTGATTGTCGACCCTCGCTAGTGTAGTCCCGATATACTCCTAAACACCTCTACTATTGCGGTTCGACCGTCGCACCTGCAAATTTGGGTCATCGGGGCCTCATGAAACGAAGCTGGGCAACATGTGAAGCCTCACAGGACGATGTGTTCTTAAACCACGAGGATGCCTTCTTTTACTATTTCTCTGAAACCCTCCTGTCACCTGCAGACTATACACTCGACCGCCTTCGAGAAATGTCGTGAATTCCCTGCATAAGTTGATACATCTCCAAACTCTCTCTCTAAGAAGAACCTAAGTCCCACAATGTAAATCAAGTGAAAATGTTGGTTGGATCCTACTCCTTGCCTAGCTAGGGTGGATATTGCACCACCGAAACTAGACCAACAATGAAAGGGTTTTTCTAAACCCTAACGAAACAATGGATCCAAGATCACCATACAAGAGATAACCAAATCGTAGTGCCAAAGAGAGGGGTTACCTCTTTATTTATCCATCCTCCGACTCTTTTATATCTTTCCCTCTTTTTGACCAAATCAAACCCTCACTTAATTTTCCTCCAATTTCATTTAATTATAATTATTTAATTTATTTAATGTCACTTTAGGGTTTGATACCAAATAAGCCTCCTTGAATCCCTTTTTCCTTGTTGACTATAGCCTATGGGTGTCCTATAGGATATTGATTCATCCTCTATGTTGGCACAGGGGCAGACCCAAGGTTCAACGCTACAACAGAGCACCAACAAAACCCTAGCTACCAGCCCTTTCGGTAACACCTGCGAAGCAGATGAAGTCTCACCTGAGGTAGAGGCAGGGGTGGTTGCAAGACTCAGGTGTCTGCAACCTTAGCTGGGACACAGATCTATGATTATAATGCTTAGAAATCACTTACAATAGATTATTCATCAATATTCAACCCTTATGATACTTCGCAGATAGCACAGAGCATCGTAGTATGTACTTAGATCTTAGATAATTCATCACTTAGCCACAACGAGATAGATTAGATTCAACAAATAAGGCACTAATCATCTTACATACCAGAACTAATATTCATTCATATCTTATAAGAAAAAAGCATAAATAGATCTATCTAACCACATCAAAGCACTTAGCAAAGGAAGAGACAAACACATCAAGTCGAGGCATAGAGCACAACGCACATATTTACCATGGTTCACCCCCACCCTGGGGCTATGTCCACAAAGTCTTCTTCTTTATTAGCTTCAATTAATCAGGTTACAACACAAAGCCATCTGAACCCCTCTTTGCATAGGACAAAAGATCTGCGCAGCTCGCTAGATCCTTCTTCCTTGCACTATAGCACAAATCCTTCTAGAGTAACTCAAAGGGAATTGCACTCGGCTTTGCAAGTCTTACACAAAATGCACAAAGCCTTGTTCACACAGATTCAACCCTTGGCACTTATCCTACATCACATAGATACATTGTCCCCTACTCCTCTATATGGCCTAGACATCTATATATACATACAAAACAGGCCTAAACATGGGTAAACCCATGGGCCGACATCCCAATCCCATTACATTATCCCCAAAACCCAAAAAGGACCCAAAGAGGGGTCTAGCTTCCATGATTTTTGCTTCGCGTTCCGCCCCATCTTTGACAAGCTGTCGAAGTCCCAAAAAAGGTCAAACATGACCAATTGTTCCTCAAAACTTGGACAAGGGCCAACAAGCCCACAACACTTACCTATGACTCATCCCGAGTCACTCAGGTCTAGGTAAGTTTGCCTCAAAGGTCTCGATCTTGGCTCGAGCTGCTTCGACTTGTCTATGTGCTACTACTTCTTTCTCAATGAATTCTTGAAAAACCGCTTCGCTGATAGGTCCTTCCAGTTGTTGCTTGACTGTAACAACTACTTGTTCTAGTAGTGTTCCTTGGCCTTAAATTTCTTCAAACAATAGGTAGGCCGCCTCCTATCTCGGTTGGAGTTTCTGGGTGACTTCCATCACTCTGTTCTGTGTGGTAAGAATGAGTTGTTGGGAAGTGCGTTGTTCCTGGGATCTCTTCATCCTCTCGATGGGTGATAAAATCTTAAGTTGTGCCTGTACTGTATCTGCGTGCTGCTTTGCTTCCTAGAGTTGGGACTCCAGTTTCTTCAACTCTGGGTCTTCAGATAGTCGTTCATATATATGCACGCTTCTTCTACTTAGCTGTTTACATTCTGCAGCAAGTGTTTTAATCCTCTCAACTGCACTCTGAGAATTCAATTCCCACTGGTCGCACACTTCTTGTGGAGTCTGTGGTATGGTCTGAAGCTCTAATTCCACGACCCTTTGTTGAAGTTGTTGAATAAATTCAGCCAGCTTCGTTACTTGGCTCTTTATGGGCTCTTTGACCTTCTGCTCTAAGCCGGTCTCAGAGAGAAATGCTCTGTTGACTGCTTCTTCAATTCCTATCTGCTTTGCAAGCATCTACTCTTTCTCTTTTTGGATCTTCGCTCTGTCTTCTTCAAATTTTGCTTGGAGAGCATTCTTCTCTTATTGCGCGTCTTGGCATTATTCAATAATTTCCTCCTGTGCTTTCTTTAGGGATTGGGTGGCCTGCACTTTTTCTTCCTGAGCATGTTGAAGGCGTACTTTGACTGCATCAGTAACCTTGCAAAGTTGAACTGATTCATCTCCTTCTTCTGTTGTTCCTTCTGGAAGAGGTGTAGTAGAGATTTCTTAGCTAGAGTGGAGTACTTGTTGTACTCCTTGGAGCACGATCTCAATTTGGCTATACATTTGTTCCTGCTTCGCCTCCTGCTTCTCTATGATTTCCTTTGAAGCATCATTGACCACTGCAATAATGAAATCAAAGTCATCCAACGTGAGGGAAGTTCGTATCTTGGTTACAGGGGTTCTTGGTTTCTTTCTGGAGGAAGATTTCAGAGGTGAGACCTTTCGTTTCTTTGATGAGTCTTCTTCGTCCCTAGGCAATGGTACTTCGACTTGCTGAGNTGCAGACTATACACTCGACCGCCTTCGAGAAATGTCGTGAATTCCCTGCATAAGTTGATACATCTCCAAACTCTCTCTCTAAGAAGAACCTAAGTCCCACAATGTAAATCAAGTGAAAATGTTGGTTGGATCCTACTCCTTGCCTAGCTAGGGTGGATATTGCACCACCGAAACTAGACCAACAATGAAAGGGTTTTTCTAAACCCTAACGAAACAATGGATCCAAGATCACCATACAAGAGATAACCAAATCGTAGTGCCAAAGAGAGGGGTTACCTCTTTATTTATCCATCCTCCGACTCTTTTATATCTTTCCCTCTTTTTGACCAAATCAAACCCTCACTTAATTTTCCTCCAATTTCATTTAATTATAATTATTTAATTTATTTAATGTCACTTTAGGGTTTGATACCAAATAAGCCTCCTTGAATCCCTTTTTCCTTGTTGACTATAGCCTATGGGTGTCCTATAGGATATTGATTCATCCTCTATGTTGGCACAGGGGCAGACCCAAGGTTCAACGCTACAACAGAGCACCAACAAAACCCTAGCTACCAGCCCTTTCGGTAACACCTGCGAAGCAGATGAAGTCTCACCTGAGGTAGAGGCAGGGGTGGTTGCAAGACTCAGGTGTCTGCAACCTTAGCTGGGACACAGATCTATGATTATAATGCTTAGAAATCACTTACAATAGATTATTCATCAATATTCAACCCTTATGATACTTCGCAGATAGCACAGAGCATCGTAGTATGTACTTAGATCTTAGATAATTCATCACTTAGCCACAACGAGATAGATTAGATTCAACAAATAAGGCACTAATCATCTTACATACCAGAACTAATATTCATTCATATCTTATAAGAAAAAAGCATAAATAGATCTATCTAACCACATCAAAGCACTTAGCAAAGGAAGAGACAAACACATCAAGTCGAGGCATAGAGCACAACGCACATATTTACCATGGTTCACCCCCACCCTGGGGCTATGTCCACAAAGTCTTCTTCTTTATTAGCTTCAATTAATCAGGTTACAACACAAAGCCATCTGAACCCCTCTTTGCATAGGACAAAAGATCTGCGCAGCTCGCTAGATCCTTCTTCCTTGCACTATAGCACAAATCCTTCTAGAGTAACTCAAAGGGAATTGCACTCGGCTTTGCAAGTCTTACACAAAATGCACAAAGCCTTGTTCACACAGATTCAACCCTTGGCACTTATCCTACATCACATAGATACATTGTCCCCTACTCCTCTATATGGCCTAGACATCTATATATACATACAAAACAGGCCTAAACATGGGTAAACCCATGGGCCGACATCCCAATCCCATTACATTATCCCCAAAACCCAAAAAGGACCCAAAGAGGGGTCTAGCTTCCATGATTTTTGCTTCGCGTTCCGCCCCATCTTTGACAAGCTGTCGAAGTCCCAAAAAAGGTCAAACATGACCAATTGTTCCTCAAAACTTGGACAAGGGCCAACAAGCCCACAACACTTACCTATGACTCATCCCGAGTCACTCAGGTCTAGGTAAGTTTGCCTCAAAGGTCTCGATCTTGGCTCGAGCTGCTTCGACTTGTCTATGTGCTACTACTTCTTTCTCAATGAATTCTTGAAAAACCGCTTCGCTGATAGGTCCTTCCAGTTGTTGCTTGACTGTAACAACTACTTGTTCTAGTAGTGTTCCTTGGCCTTAAATTTCTTCAAACAATAGGTAGGCCGCCTCCTATCTCGGTTGGAGTTTCTGGGTGACTTCCATCACTCTGTTCTGTGTGGTAAGAACGAGTTGTTGGGAAGTGCGTTGTTCCTGGGATCTCTTCATCCTCTCGATGGGTGATAGGATCTTAAGCTGTGCCTGTACTGTATCTGCATGCTGCTTTGCTTCCTAGAGTTGGGACTCCAGTTTCTTCAACTCTGGGTCTTCAGATAGTCGTTCATATATATGCACGCTTCTTCTACAACAAGTGTTTTAATCCTCTCAACTGTGCTCTGAGAATTCAATTCCCACTGGTTGCACACTTCTTGTGGAGTCTGTGGTATGGTCTGAAGCTCTAATTCCACGACCCTTTGTTGAAGTTGTTGAATAAATTCAGCCAGCTTCGTTACTTGGCTCTCTATGGGCTCTTTGACCTTCTGCTCT
This sequence comes from Picea glauca, assembly GCA_000966675.3. Classification (NCBI taxonomy): domain Eukaryota; kingdom Viridiplantae; phylum Streptophyta; class Pinopsida; order Pinales; family Pinaceae; genus Picea; species Picea glauca. The sequence goes on along the minus strand of JZKD02S2391839.1, from coordinate 11,502 downwards.
AAGCCGGTCTCAGAGAGAAATGCTCTGTTGACTGCTTCTTCAATTCCTATCTGCTTTGCAAGCATCTACTCTTTCTCTTTTTGGATCTTCACTCTGTCTTCTTCAAATTTTGCTTGGAGAGCATTCTTCTCTTATTGCGCGTCTTGGCATTATTCAATAATTTCCTCCCGTGCTTTCTTTAGGGATTGGGTGACCTGCACTTTTTCTTCCTGAGCATGTTGAAGGCGTACTTTGACTGCATCAGTAATCTTGCAAAGTTGAACTGATTCATCTCCTTCTTCTGTTGTTCCTTCTGGAAGAGGTGTAGTAGAGATTTCTTAGCTAGACTGGAGTACTTGTTGTACTCCTTGGAGCACGATCTCAATTTGGCTATACATTTGTTCCTGCTTCGCCTCCTGCTTCTCTATGATTTCCTTTGAAGCATCATTTACCACTGCAATAATGAAATCAAAGTCATCCAACGTGAGGGCAGTTCGTATCTTGGTTACAGGGGTTCTTGGTTTCTTTCTGGAGGAAGATTTCAGAGGTGAGACCTTTCATTTCTTTGATGAGTCTTCTTCGTCCCTAGGCAATGGTACTTCGAATTGCTGAGTTTCTATATCACCTTCTTCATCTGGTGTAATGGAATTCATCCTTACAGATAGGTTGTCAACATCCTGGACTTCTTTAGTCTTCTTTGTCAGTTTTTCTTTCTTTGTCTTACTCAGCCCAAGTGTATCCTGTGTAGTTCTGGGGTTGTCAATGTTGGACATTTTTCCCGGGTCTTCTGAAACAAGGAGTTTCATCGACCATTCCTTGGTAATCTCTTCCAGGTCTTCTTCTATCAGCTTATAATAGGAATGAAGTTGTTCTTGGTGCTCATCAGCGCGTGGGGTTAGGTATATAAAGTGGTGGTCCACGCTGAACTTTATCAGAGGTCGGAATCTTTGTAAAGTGTTCGGGGTTATGTGAGGTCCACTCCTTATGACTGCTTTAAATTGGTTACAGTATGCGTGGAAAATGACATTCGAATGCCAATGCTTTCTCATGTCGTTCGAGTACCATAATGTACTGAACTTTGTGGCTAGTGGCTCAAAGGGATCAAGTTCCAAGAAGGTTGTGCCTTCCGGTAGCTCCCATGCAACAAAAGCGATCAATATCAGGAGCCAGCTAAAATGGAATTTATGCCCCTGATCCTGGGCTTCTTTGCAGTCAATCTCCAGTTGATTCACTAGGTACTTCACCAAGTTCATATGTAGTCCCTCTGCATACTTTCCTGCGAGGTCAACTACAAAGCCAGATACTTGTGTTGGTCAATTCTTGTGTACTAACTTCCCTGCGATAAGTTGGCATGCGAGGCGCACTGCGCCCCTTCCAATAGAAGCTACCTTGTAGCCTCTCATGCCTTTCTCAACATCATCATAGGCTTCTTTGATCCTCTGCGCAAGAGCGCAGTTTGAGGTCTTTCCAGGATGGTACTCATGGGGATTAGAGCCCTGCATGCTAAGCCTGATGATCCTATTGATCAGCGCCAGATCAACAGTTATGCGACGATCTAACCATGCATATCCTCTGTGGTAACTTGCTAGCAACAATTTTACACAAGCATTCACCTCGTGATGTCTGTCGAAATGCAGTATTTTCATAACATTGAGCAAAGTAGACTGCGTGAGGTTCATCGTCCATTGCTAAGGGATGAGCTTCGAATTCTTTCCCTTAGTTCTCGTCAAGTACTTATACAGGGCGAGCATGTTGTAAGATTTATGGTCCCCCAGTTTGAATTCGCAAAAATTCAATGCTATAACCTTGTCTTGATCTGTGCAGTAGGTGCATACTCCTTTCGATAGATATGCAGTGACTAGGGTGTATTCAAAGTCTATAGGGACATTGTCCCTGTTAATCTCACCGCTCAGAGGGGGTATGTAAGCTGGTAGGATGGATGGCACTAACTTCACGTTGGCTATGTCGTCCTTATGCTTAGTTCTTCTCTCTGC
>JZKD02S2391828.1:12481-29027 GCA_000966675.3 Picea glauca | reverse complement strand
TTGAGAAGGAACATATTTCTTTATCCATGGTCAAGAAGTTATGAAAAGGGAGATCGTGGAAAGAAGGAAAGTAAGCCTCATGCTTTGTGGTAAAACTAATGAATATCCCACTCATCCTAAGGAACAATTCTATGTAAAAACCTAAGTACTAGTTTACTTTCTTCAATAATAGGTATCATCCTCCTAGACTCATATTTATATCCCATGGGAACTCCTCATCATGAAAAATCTAGCAATGGGTACACATTTTATCATCCTCCTAGACTCATATTTATATCCCATGGGAACTCCTCATCATGAAAAATCTAGTAATGGGTACACATGTTATTGCATGAAATAACAAAATGGTGTGGAAGGAAAAATAACTCAAAAAGGATTTAATGATGTCAAGGAGGGAATGGAAATATCTATGTCAAGGCTACAGATACTCGTTGGTTGTGGATCAAGGTCTATGATATCGAGACCTTGATATCATGGACCAAGACTTTAAGAAAAAGTTCCCCCCTGATCATCATCGTCAATAGACTATAAAACAAGGAATGCCACCACCAACCGTCTAATCATGAATGTGGGTAAATCTAGACCATTGGTGCTTACCATGCGAGTAGGGTTCCTTTCGATGTCTACATCAACTACCATGCTCGTCACCACATCGTTTTTTTTACCTCCCACGTCACCTACTAGGTTAGCTACCACATCAGCTTGCCACGTCATTTTTCATAATTCATCCATGAAACATCAGATGCCACGTCAAATAATATGTCACTACACACGTCATCATAGTATGGATGTCCCTATTGATCATTAGCATTCAGAGGTTTCCATTGCATATTTCGGGTAGGGAGACACAAATTTTCTCCAACTCCAATGAACTCATTAAGAGTCGAAAGGATTGTCAAAATCTCAATATTGTCACATAAATACTTTCTCTCGATCATTGATAGACCATCAATATCATCCCATATCATAACGACGTTTAATAGGCCGCGACTAATTTCCAAACACAATGAACCTTTATAAATAATTAATCATGGCCATTCGATTACAAGAGAGGATGGATCTTGGGCGTAGAAATCATTAGCTTGCACCATATCCAATTCTCATAGCTATATGAAATACATATCACCTGACATGATGACTTGCCACATTTCCAACCAAACATCGACACGTCACTCTTTGTGTTTCTTTCACCACATCAAGATGTCTAGTCATGAGGACATGTTTGTGTTCCATGTCATCATCTCGTATGGATCTCCAATGACGATGATTGGGTCAAGACTCCTTGTTAAGTGCTCACAAGTCACATATCTTCTCACCGATTCCAATGAGCATGAAGCATGCCAAAATAAACTTTATCTTTCAATAGGTCATTTGCACATCCAATCATCCATTAATGGTTGGATGAACATATAGGGGAAGCATTTAACACTCTAGATATGTAGGATCTCGCTCCCATGCTCAAAGATTAGTCATCTTAAATTGTCTTTTTTCCCTAACATGAATTCATTTTTTGTTAAGGAATGAATCTTCATTCTTGTGCTTGTGAATTGAACCATGTTTCACTCTGTGTTTTAGAGAAATATCTATAACCAGTAATGTGCTAGTGATCCAAATTTGTTCTAGGTGAGCACCACTTCTCTCATTACTGAATTATCCAGTGAACGAGTACACTTTGTAATTGTTTAGAATTTTCTATCTTCCAGTTATGCTTGATCACTCACATTTCATTTTTCTTTGATTTAGGTAAGATGTCTTCTGTGAAGGATCCACAACAAATATCACCAAAGAAGTCGAGGACTAGGGAAGGGGACTTAGAGGGGCATTTCAACTCTATTCCACCACAAATAGAGGAGTCGTCCACTTCAAAGGAAATATAATCACTCATAAGGATCCCTCCAAAGAAGGTGTCCATGCATGTGCCACTATACTAGGATATGGAACCATGCACAAGAGGTGGTGTCACAACACACGTACCAATACCTACATGGAATGACCTGTTCATAAAATTCAAAGACAAAAACTATATAGAGTCAACTCCTCACAGTAATTTGGATCTTAGAACAATCGATGATGTGGTTTTCCCATTTATTAGACGATCCATATTACACTCAGTTTCAGCTAGGGCACCATTTTTCCTATTTGTAGAATTGATTGAATGGGTTATCACTCACATTGATTGTCAAAGTTCCAAGATTGATAATGATAAATGGGATTGTATAGGTTGATTTCTCCCATGATATATCAACCAATATTACAAGTTTCATGAACCTGAACAAGCTCTTAACAAGGATTTTGTAGTATCTTTCTACCAAAAGTATGGTACGAGTAAAATCTTAGGGAACTGGTGGAAGTAGGATAACAAGTTCATAAATAGGTCATCGAGACAATACCCCATTATAGGCTTAAGAGAGCCATACATGTATCTAATGATTTTATTATGCAAGTTGTATAGAGAGAGATACTGCTCTCAGTTTTCTAAATCTTGGTTTCCTTTGGTATATTATGTTGCTATGTGGGGAAAGTAGTTTAACTGGAGAGCCATCATATCAAAAAAACTTAGCATCAGGATTGTTCAAGCTCGGAAATCATAACCAAGTGTTTTCCCTTCATTTCACATGGTTTCTTTCTAACTTGATACCCTATGTGCTTAAAATACATTTCTAGGATTATCACTTAGTTGGAAAATCTCTAGGCCACATGTACATATCTATTTAAATATGTTATGCGGAAGTAAATATAAAAGATCTTGTGCTCAAATATGTGACTTTTTCATGGCATGAATATAGTATATCATCTTTGGGAAAGAGTGTCCTAAATTGTTAAATCAATCTAAGAAAGTTTTGACCTTCATTAGAAATTGGTACATAGAGGAGAAACACACATATATTTGCATTTATGGAGCCATCAACCCACCACATCTACTTCCTGCTTATGTTCCTCACAAGATTTTGGTTGGGGAGATTTTCTATTAGTTCATCATGAAACGGTTTAATGTCACATTGGTTAAGGACAAAAAGAGAATTTTCATCCCTTGTGGTTTTCAAGTAAGATATTATATAGTGAGGGATACCAAGCATGCAAAACAAGAAGGCCAAATTTAGTTGGAATATAGGTTCATGCCAGGTATATTTAAGAAGTATGATTCTAAGGGTTTAGTATTTAAACATGAAGAGAAGGTATCTCTTAGCTGGATTTATGCTCATGAGAAATGGCAGGAAGAAATTTAAAAAAAAAATTCACAGGACTGGAAGGAAGTGGAGAAAAGGAAAGCTCATCCCAATGTGACTATGTTTGCTTCCTTATCACTAGAAGAGAAAATAAATTTGATAAACCAAGGAGCTTCCTCAAGCAAAAAATCTGAAAAGGAGAAGAAAGAAGAAGAAGAAAGGTTAAATGTAGATCGAGAACAATAAGTTATGCTCTTGGAATAAGAAATAATTTCCAAGGAACAATAACAATAGAAGAAATAACAAGAGGCACTGAAAAATAAAGAAGAGGGGGATGTTTCTCAACAATTGTTAACTAAACAAATAATCAAGGCCAAAAAGGAATAAAAAAGAAAGTGTGTGTAGAGAAAAGGAGAAAATAATAGGAAGAAAGGAATATACAAGTTTTAGAAGAACAAAGGAAAGATGAGGAAGAGATAGTTGAACAACAAAGAAAAGCTCAAAAGAAACAAAGAGAAAAAGGAGAATTGGAAGGAACAAAATAAGAAAAATAAAAGGAGGAGAGTATCAAGAGGGAGAAAGAAAGGATTGCAACAACTCCTGAGACTTCTAAGATCATTTATCTGACCAAATATGATGAACAATTGGACAAGACATGTGTCCATGTTGTTAATGAAAGATTTCAAAATGATGCAAATCCTCCTCAAGACTCAACACCAAATCGAGGAGGAAAACACCAAGCAAGATACCAAACACATGTATAGGATACCACAAGGTCAAATAATGAACATGATCAAAATCTAGTTGGTGGCTCCATTGAAGAAGTTTATTTACCCAAGAATCCAAAAGATGCTACAAATTCCCAGGTTTCCTGATAGACTCAAGAAGTTGAAAAGGGTAAGGATCCAGGAGGTGATGATGATACCAAGGGAAAGGATCAGAAGCAAGAGAATATGACTTATATACCAAATAAAACCTTAGAAAAGGATAAAAGGGTTGGAAAAACACCTAAAGGGCCATCAACTAAGGAGACAAAAGAGGAAGGTACAAGGATGATACACATAAAACTTCTTCAGTTGAGAAGACTCAACAAGATCCTTTAGCAGAGAGGGATCAGAAGGCCCACACAAATGAAGAGATGCATGATACTTAACCAAAAGTGAAGGTTCGGGTTTCCCAACAAAATAAGAAAGTCAAGAACCCATCTCTGGACATTTTTATACTCATGGTAATCTGGGAAATGATTTTTCTTGGGATGACCATCCTATTCCCTAGCCCATTGAAAAAGTCATTGATCTAATATATTTCGCTTATGATTGGAAAATTAAGTCAAATGTCAATACAACCCAGTGAAAGAGGAATATTACATTGGATAGTAGTGTACTATTCACCTTAGGGGAAGTAATTATTGACGCCAAGAAATCCAAAATGAGTGAGCTATTTTTAGCATGCATTGCCATCACTCATGCTTCATTTGATAAGGTTGTAGTAGAGGAAAGGGAGTTGAAGCAGGCTTTGCAGGAGGAAACCTCTCTCAAACATAAGGTTCAATATTACCACGAGGTTGGAGGAGCCGCCAATTTGATAAAATATCTCATGGAGTGTAAAACATTTTGGCGGTTGAGCGAGGACAAATAAAAAATATGTGGTTGAACTAATCAAGGTAGTTGATCGCCTGGACCAGTTAACAAAGCATGCCCTGAGCAAGTCAATGGATTGACACAAGTTCTCATACAATGACATATTTGTTGAACTTTTCCCACATTGATCAGCTCACTTGGAAGAGAATGTAAGTCTCATCTCTCTACGATCACCTGAATCGTCTTGAATTTGTTTTATTTTTAGATATCTTATATTATTGAGATTACTATTTTTAACACTCGTGGAAAGTATAAATAAAGGGCTTGACCTTTGAGAAAGGGACCTTTGGTAATAGAAAATTTTGGATTGTTGTAATCGATAATTATTTCATATTAATATAGAAGCTCCTAAGGGGCCGAGAATTTTTATCAAACCATTGTGTGCGTTGATTAGATCATGGATTATTATACAATAGATTATTATGTTTGATATGTCTAGCAAGAATTTCAAATTGATCAAGTTATCTTGCTTAATTGACTAAATTGTCAAGTATTCAAATACATATTATTTGATTTTATTTACAGTAAATTATTCGGGTCTTATTTGAAGTTTCAATAATTATAGAATTAATTTTACAATCATTGATAGAATAACGGATGAATTACTATGTGTTTGTGAGGATAATTTGTAACTAAACTTTTCGTATAATTATTTCTTGAAATCATAAAAGTTAGTTGCTCACTTATGTTCAGTTTTTATTTGTTTAAGAGTCATTTTTAAAAGAAAGAAATCATTTTTTTGTTCTTCTGGCATGTTTTTCCTTTTAAACTGATGATAATGGTTTCTTGCTAAAATTAATTCTTAGAAGAACCTTGAATATTTATTTGTTTTTTTTGTCCCTTAAGGTTACCTTTAGGAAAAATTTCCTTAAATTTCACCATTATTTTTCTTTATGTAGTAAGAAAATGCAACATGGAAAACAATAAAAATAAACAAAAGAAGTAAATACAAACAACTCTTAAATCTCATCAAATGGTTGTTGGACCATTAGTCTAGAGGATTATTCCACACCAAACAAGGACTATAATTGGGCCTCACCCTTGGGTTTAATCCCTACTATTGAGAAAATGGAATCCAACCCCCTCAACACATCATTGTTTTGCAAAAGAATGAAATCAAAAATAATTTTTAGGATCTATTGGTTGTAGGTAGGTATCATCTACCCTAGTACTAGCCCCTACTCTTTTCTAGCCACCATGGTCCTAAAAAAGAAGGCACTTAGCATGTGTGTCTTGATTTGCAAGCTCTTAACAACTTGAAAGTAAGGGATAAATTTCCCATTATGGTTATATGATCTCTTATATTAGCTAAATGGAGCTCAATTCTTCACCAAACTTGATCTTTTCTCTGATTATAACCAAGTTCACATGAAGGAAGTATATATTCCAAAGACTGCTTTCCACACTCATGAAGGTCATTACAATTTTTTGGTGATGCCCTTTGGTATTTGCAATGAACCTTCCTCTTTTCAAAGCCTCATGAAATACATATTTCAACCCTTTCTATACCATTCATCCTAGTCTTCTTTGATGACATCTTAGTCTACAACAAAACTTGGGTGGCACATGTGGATCGGGTCTTACAACTCCTCTATCATCACTAACCATTCCACAAAAGTTTTAAATTTTCTTTTGATGTTTTAGAAGAAAAATATTTGGGACACATTGTTAGTGGGGAGGGTGTGCATGTTGATCCTAAGAAAAATGAGGTGATGATGGATATGCCTCAACCCAAGACTCTCAAAATTTTGTGTTGACTTCTTAGCCTCATAGGTTAATATAGGAATTTTTTCAAGAACTATAGTGAAATTGTAGCTCCCCTCACCACCTTGATAAAAAATAAATCCTTCAATTGGAATGAGGAGGCTAACCAAGATTTTTAGGATTTAAAAGATGTTATATGCACTACACTAGTACTTTCCCTACCTGAATTCGATAAGACTTTTGTTTTAGAATATGATTCCTTGAGCAAATGAATTAAGGAAGTGTTAATGCAAGAGGGACACTCGATGGCCTACACGAGTAAGAAACTATGTGATAGAAGCTTGGTTAAATCCACCTATGAGAATGAAATGATGGTTATTCTTCACCTCATTGATATGTGGAATCCTTAATTGATGGGGCGTCATTTCTAGATTAAAACATACCATCATAGCTTTGAATATTTCTTGGAACAAAGGTTCTTTTCCCTAGAGCACCGAAATTGGGTCACATAAATTTTAGGCTATAAATATGAGATTATCTACAAGAAGAGAATGGAGAATGTGGTGGTTAATACTCTATCTAGGAAGAATGATGAGGAAGGTTCCCTATTTGCCTTATATTTCCCAATGTCTGACTAGCTATAGGAAACCCATCAATAATGGTCATCAAATTCTAAGATAATGCACATGTTCCACTAGCTATAGGCCAACCCACAAGCACATCCGGGCTAGACTTGGAAAAATTATATGCTTTGTTTTCAAGGGTGTAATATTTTAGTTTGGGATTCTTCATTTATATCCAAAGTGTTATATGAATTACACTCTTGTCCCACATTAGGTCATTCTTCGTTTTAAAAAACATATGGAGGGATTAAGTGTTCATTATTTTGGGAATGCATGAAGAAGGACATCCACACATTTGTGGTCGAATGTGAAACTTGGCAATGGCACAAGGGGGGGGGGAATAAATCCTCTAGGATAATTAGAACCCTTACTTATTCTAACCACTATGTGGACTAACATTTCTATGGATTTCATTATGGGGTTATCAAAATCAGAAAACAAATCAATGATCATGGTAGTTTTTTATTTCCTTTTTAAATATGCTCAATTATGTTCTTTACAACACCCATTCAAGTTCTCCACAATAGCACAAGTCTTCATGAGCAATGTTTTTAAGCTTCGTTGCATACTTAAATCCAATGTGATCTCCTTTTGTCCCACCTCCAATAACAATTTTTGTAAGGAATTGTTTCAACTTCAAGGTACCCAATTAAATATCAGCAAAACATATCACCCCAAAATACATGACTAGATGAAAGAAGTAACAAATGTTTGGAAACTTATTTACATTGTTTTTCTTTAGACAAGAAATCCCAATGGATCAAGTGGTTACCCTTGGAGAAATGGTGGTACAATACTTCCTATCATGATTCTACTAAAATTATCCCTTTGAGCATTCTATGGATCATCACCCCATTAGTGATCTCATACTTACTAGGCCTCTCAAATTTTTAGGAGGTGGAAAAAACACTAACTATATGTGCTAAAAGTCTTTGTACCCTCAAGGATAATTTAGTGTTGGCTCAGAATCTCATAAATCAACAGGCCAGTCAATATCACTCTAAATGTCATTTTCAATGAAAGGATCATGTGTTCTTTCATATTCAACCCTATAAGTAGACATCACCCAAGGTGAAAAACCACTGGAAGTTACCTCCTAAGATTTGTGGTCCCTACATTGTACTTAAATGTATAGGACCAATGCCTTACAAAATGGTTATGTCTAGTTATTCTAATCGTTTCTCGTCTTCCATGTGTCATGCTTGAAGAAAGTGCTTAGGTCCATTGTAGGTTTCCTCCTTGAAGATGCAAGTGAACATTGATCTCAATCTTGAATATGAATAAAGGTTTTCATATTATTTTTATTTCTCAATACTAGTTTTGTTTATTTACTTTCCACACTATATTTCTATTTATTTTTACTATAAATATTTTGTCTCAACTAACAAGAAACACCACACTGACCTAGGGGGATTCAAACTAGGCCCATACAAGAACAAAACTAACCAAATTCCTAACAACATTAACAAAGTCACCATGATATCCTACTACAATTTGGTCTAGTATTTCATTGACTTATCCTATCAATTCTTTAAGATATTGTATCTATCATTGAATACATTAAAGTAGGTTTAGCGAGAGAACATTTAATTGCATTTGAATTCATCANGGAATAAAAAAAGAAAGAGTGTGTGGAGAAAAGGAGAAAATAATAGGAAGAAAGGAATATGCAAGTTTTAGAAGAACAAAGGAAAGATAGTTGAACAACAAAGAAAAGCTCAAAAGAAACAAAGAGAAAAAGGAGAATTGGAAGGAACAAAATAAGAAAAATAAAAGGAGGAGAGTATCAAGAGGGAGCAAGAAAGGAATGCAACAACTCCTGAGACTTCTAAGATCATTGATCTGACCAAATATGATGAACAGTTGGACAAGACATGTGTCCATGTTGTTAAAGAAAGATTTCAAAATGATGCAAATTCTCCTCAAGATTCAACACCAAATAGAGGAGGAAAACACCAAGCAAGATACCAAACACATGTATAGGATACCACAAGGCAAATAATGAACATGATCAAAATCTAGTTGGTGGCTCAATTGAAGAAATTTCTTTACCCAAGAATCCAGAAGATGCTACAGATTCCCAGGTTTCCCGACAGACTCAAGAAGTTGAAAAGGGTAAGGATCCAGGAGGTGATGATGATACCAAGGGAAAGGATCAGAAGCAAGAGAATATGACTTATATGCCAAATAAAACCTTAGAAAAGGATAAAAGGGTGATGAAGACAAAAGAGGAAGGAACAAAGGATGATACACATAAAACTTCTTCAGTTGAGAAGACTCAACAAGATCCTTCAGCAGAGAGGGATCAAAAGGCCCACACAAATGAAGAGATGCATGATACTTAACAAGAAGTGAAGGTTCGGGTTTCCCCAACAAAATAAGAAAGTCAAGAACCCATCTCTGGACATTTTTATACTCATGGTAATCTGGGAAATGATTTTTCTTGGGATGACCATCCTATTCCCTAGCGCATTGAAGAAGTCATCGATCTAGGATATTTCGCTTATGATTGGAAAATGAAGTCAAATGTCAATACAACCCAGAGAAAGAGGAAGATTGCATTGGATAGTAGTGTACTATTCACCTTAGAGGAAGTAATTCTTGACGCCAAGAAATCCAAAATGAGTGATCTATTTTTAGCATGCATTGCCATCACTCATGCTTCATTTGATAAGGTTGTAGTAGAGGAAAGGGAGTTGGAACAGGGTTTGTAGGAGGAAACCTCTCTCAAACATAAAGTTCAATATTACCACGAGGTTGGAGGAGCCGCCAGTTTGATAAAATATCTCATAGAGGAGCATGACAAATGCTTGAAAATTCAAGATGATATTTTAAAGAAAGCAGTGGGAATCCAAGAAGAAACCCTTCGACTAGGGATAACACATAGGGAAATACTACGATGGAGTGAAAATGGTGTAAGAGAATTGGATCAAGTATAGTTCCTTAGAAAAGTGCAAAAGAAAAACGGAAATGAGGATCATAACATATAGATGCACTCAAAAGAAAACCTTTCCAAGATGCACTCAACCACACAATATTGTGCAAGCATTGTGGATGAATCAAAAGAGAGAGTGAAAGAAGAATAAGACACTTGCAAGCATTTAAGTGATATTAAGCATGCCCTGAGCAAGTCAATGGATCGACACAAGTTCTCGTACAATGACATATTTGTTGAACTTTTCCCACATTGATCAGCTCACTTGGAAGAGAATGTAAGTCTCATCTATCTACGATCACCTGAATCGTCTTGAATTTGTTTTATTTTTAGATATCTTATATTATTGAGATTACTATTTTTAACACTCCTAGAAAATATAAATAAAGGGGTCGACCTTTGAGAAAGGGACCTTTGGTAATAGAAAATTTTGGATTGTTGTAATCAATAATTATTTCAATATTAATATAGAAGCTCCTAAGGGGTCGAGAATTTTTATCGAACCATTGTGTGCATTGATTAGATCGTGGATTATTATACAATAGATTATTATGTTTGATATGGCTAGCAAGAATTTCAAATTGATAAAGTTATCTTGCTTAATTGATTAAATTGTCAAGTATTCAAATACATATTATTTGATTTTATTTACAGTAAATTATTCGGGTCTTATTTGAAGTTTCAATAATTATAGAATTAATTTTACAATCATTGATAGAATAACGGATGAATTACTATGTGTTTGTGAGGATAATTTGTAACTAAACTTTTCGTATAATTATTTCTTGAAATCATAAAAGTTAGTTGCTCACTTATGTTCAGTTTTTATTTGTTTAAGAGTCATTTTTAAAAGAAAGAAATCATTTTTTTGTTCTTCTGGCATGTTTTTCCTTTTAAACTGATGATAATGGTTTCTTGCTAAAATTAATTCTTAGAAGAACCTTGAATATTTATTTGTTTTTTTTGTCCCTTAAGGTTACCTTTAGGAAAAATTTCCTTAAATTTCACCATTATTTTTCTTTATGTAGTAAGAAAATGCAACATGGAAAACAATAAAAATAAACAAAAGAAGTAAATACAAACAACTCTTAAATCTCATCAAATGGTTGTTGGACCATTAGTCTAGAGGATTATTCCACACCAAACAAGGACTATAATTGGGCCTCACCCTTGGGTTTAATCCCTACTATTGAGAAAATGGAATCCAACCCCCTCAACACATCATTGTTTTGCAAAAGAATGAAATCAAAAATAATTTTTAGGATCTATTGGTTGTAGGTAGGTATCATCTACCCTAGTACTAGCCCCTACTCTTTTCTAGCCACCATGGTCCTAAAAAAGAAGGCACTTAGCATGTGTGTCTTGATTTGCAAGCTCTTAACAACTTGAAAGTAAGGGATAAATTTCCCATTATGGTTATATGATCTCTTATATTAGCTAAATGGAGCTCAATTCTTCACCAAACTTGATCTTTTCTCTGATTATAACCAAGTTCACATGAAGGAAGTATATATTCCAAAGACTGCTTTCCACACTCATGAAGGTCATTACAATTTTTTGGTGATGCCCTTTGGTATTTGCAATGAACCTTCCTCTTTTCAAAGCCTCATGAAATACATATTTCAACCCTTTCTATACCATTCATCCTAGTCTTCTTTGATGACATCTTAGTCTACAACAAAACTTGGGTGGCACATGTGGATCGGGTCTTACAACTCCTCTATCATCACTAACCATTCCACAAAAGTTTTAAATTTTCTTTTGATGTTTTAGAAGAAAAATATTTGGGACACATTGTTAGTGGGGAGGGTGTGCATGTTGATCCTAAGAAAAATGAGGTGATGATGGATATGCCTCAACCCAAGACTCTCAAAATTTTGTGTTGACTTCTTAGCCTCATAGGTTAATATAGGAATTTTTTCAAGAACTATAGTGAAATTGTAGCTCCCCTCACCACCTTGATAAAAAATAAATCCTTCAATTGGAATGAGGAGGCTAACCAAGATTTTTAGGATTTAAAAGATGTTATATGCACTACACTAGTACTTTCCCTACCTGAATTCGATAAGACTTTTGTTTTAGAATATGATTCCTTGAGCAAATGAATTAAGGAAGTGTTAATGCAAGAGGGACACTCGATGGCCTACACGAGTAAGAAACTATGTGATAGAAGCTTGGTTAAATCCACCTATGAGAATGAAATGATGGTTATTCTTCACCTCATTGATATGTGGAATCCTTAATTGATGGGGCGTCATTTCTAGATTAAAACATACCATCATAGCTTTGAATATTTCTTGGAACAAAGGTTCTTTTCCCTAGAGCACCGAAATTGGGTCACATAAATTTTAGGCTATAAATATGAGATTATCTACAAGAAGAGAATGGAGAATGTGGTGGTTAATACTCTATCTAGGAAGAATGATGAGGAAGGTTCCCTATTTGCCTTATATTTCCCAATGTCTGACTAGCTATAGGAAACCCATCAATAATGGTCATCAAATTCTAAGATAATGCACATGTTCCACTAGCTATAGGCCAACCCACAAGCACATCCGGGCTAGACTTGGAAAAATTATATGCTTTGTTTTCAAGGGTGTAATATTTTAGTTTGGGATTCTTCATTTATATCCAAAGTGTTATATGAATTACACTCTTGTCCCACATTAGGTCATTCTTCGTTTTAAAAAACATATGGAGGGATTAAGTGTTCATTATTTTGGGAATGCATGAAGAAGGACATCCACACATTTGTGGTCGAATGTGAAACTTGGCAATGGCACAAGGGGGGGGGGAATAAATCCTCTAGGATAATTAGAACCCTTACTTATTCTAACCACTATGTGGACTAACATTTCTATGGATTTCATTATGGGGTTATCAAAATCAGAAAACAAATCAATGATCATGGTAGTTTTTTATTTCCTTTTTAAATATGCTCAATTATGTTCTTTACAACACCCATTCAAGTTCTCCACAATAGCACAAGTCTTCATGAGCAATGTTTTTAAGCTTCGTTGCATACTTAAATCCAATGTGATCTCCTTTTGTCCCACCTCCAATAACAATTTTTGTAAGGAATTGTTTCAACTTCAAGGTACCCAATTAAATATCAGCAAAACATATCACCCCAAAATACATGACTAGATGAAAGAAGTAACAAATGTTTGGAAACTTATTTACATTGTTTTTCTTTAGACAAGAAATCCCAATGGATCAAGTGGTTACCCTTGGAGAAATGGTGGTACAATACTTCCTATCATGATTCTACTAAAATTATCCCTTTGAGCATTCTATGGATCATCACCCCATTAGTGATCTCATACTTACTAGGCCTCTCAAATTTTTAGGAGGTGGAAAAAACACTAACTATATGTGCTAAAAGTCTTTGTACCCTCAAGGATAATTTAGTGTTGGCTCAGAATCTCATAAATCAACAGGCCAGTCAATATCACTCTAAATGTCATTTTCAATGAAAGGATCATGTGTTCTTTCATATTCAACCCTATAAGTAGACATCACCCAAGGTGAAAAACCACTGGAAGTTACCTCCTAAGATTTGTGGTCCCTACATTGTACTTAAATGTATAGGACCAATGCCTTACAAAATGGTTATGTCTAGTTATTCTAATCGTTTCTCGTCTTCCATGTGTCATGCTTGAAGAAAGTGCTTAGGTCCATTGTAGGTTTCCTCCTTGAAGATGCAAGTGAACATTGATCTCAATCTTGAATATGAATAAAGGTTTTCATA
The DNA here is from genome assembly GCA_000966675.3 of Picea glauca. NCBI lineage: Eukaryota > Viridiplantae > Streptophyta > Pinopsida > Pinales > Pinaceae > Picea > Picea glauca. The sequence goes on along the minus strand of JZKD02S2391828.1, from coordinate 15,207 downwards.
TTATTTTTATTTCTCAATACTAGTTTTGTTTATTTACTTTCCACACTATATTTCTATTTATTTTTACTATAAATATTTTGTCTCAACTAACAAGAAACACCACACTGACCTAGGGGGATTCAAACTAGGCCCATACAAGAACAAAACTAACCAAATTCCTAACAACATTAACAAAGTCACCATGATATCCTACTACAATTTGGTCTAGTATTTCATTGACTTATCCTATCAATTCTTTAAGATATTGTATCTATCATTGAATACATTAAAGTAGGTTTAGCGAGAGAACATTTAATTGCATTTGAATTCATCATAGGAGGATGATAAGGAAAATCCCTATAGGTAAAATTCCCTGAACACAAACCTATTACTAGATAGAGAGACAAATAAGCACATAAACACAATGATAAATGTATAGCCTTGGATATATTTCCCCCAATAGATAAAGATTTTGGAAGGACCTAGAAATAAGCTTCAAGAATATGACAAGACACAAAAACAAAGAAGTGTGAAGATACAATTATAAAGGTCTAGTCTTGAATATCTTTCCCATCAATAAATAATGATTTTGAAAAGACATGTAACTAAGCTTCAAGAATGTGACAAAAAGTAAAACCAAATCAAGAACCTAAATCATGATTAGTGACATGGTGATTGCAAGGAATGAGAAAAAAATCTTGAAGGGAATGCAACATTAGAAATTTCCTCTTGTCTAAAAATTAGACCTTTAACAACTAAAAAAAATAAACATTTATCTAATATTTCCCCAACCCCTGCCCTCACCCTCACCCTCATATCATGAGGGTGTGGGTGGAGGAAATATTGGATAAATGTATTTTTAGACCTTTAACAACTAAAAAAAGAAAATTGGAAAAGAAAAATCAATATTATAAATATTTGAACTTTATTAACCCTTGGAGAAAACCCTATAGGAGAAGACAAACACTTTGTGAGCTTGGAATCTCCAACACCTTGCGAGCTTAGAATATTTAATAGTTCAAAACTTTTCTAGAAGTGTTGAGACCTTGAGAAATTGGTACTCAAAGTATCAACCTTAAAGAAATATTCTTAAAGGCTATTGTTTAAAAAAAAATTAAATAAAAAAGTTCTAAATTCAAATAATCTCGTAAGTCGTAGTTCATGGTATAGTGCACTACATGAAAGTGGGGCTCATGAAGTACACTTGAAACTAAGAGTCAAACTTACTAAAGAATATACAGGGGCATAAGATCACTAGAAGGCAAGGGACATATATTTAAACCTAAGTGAAATCTCACATCTTCGCCAAATAACAACATTATGCATTCAACACGGTGATGCCAAATAAACAAGTTTCGAAGATGTGATTTTGGGAAGAATTAAATGCACTTTTTTCCCAATAGAAAATTTGCTCAATTATATTAGTGAATATAATTTGTTTACATCTTCTTTTCCATACAGGAAATCAAGTAAATGAAACTATCCAGATAGTTCCACAATGTCTCAAAAAGATATACCCAGATATAACAACGCTTACAAGTCAAAATGACCATTGATTCAAAATGTGAGGCATATATACCAAATACTAAACCAGAAGTTGTTTTATCTGTCTAATTACTTTTATCAACAAAAATAAAAGGAGAAATCCAAACTGACATAAGCATGGCCAATACAGAGGCAACAAAAGACTAGCACTAGAAAAGGTTGAGGTATCTCTTGGGACCTTGAGTCCCATTGATCCACTTGTAATAAGTAATTATGCCTTCAGGTTCCTGTAGTGCTTGCTTAGAGAGATGGTTTGCCTCCTTATTATATTCCTGGAAGATGTGCTCAAAACTGATTTCTTGAAAGTGATTAATTAGTTCCTTGATTCTGGCCTTCCATCCTTCAATTGCACTATCCTGAAGGCTTCCTCTTTTGTTTAGCCAATTAATAAATACTTTAGAATCTCCTAGAACCTGGAGTTTACAAAAAGACAAATGTGTTTCCATCATTAGTGTTGCCCATACTCCCAGAAGTTATGCCCTTGTATTTGAGCCTTCCCCACAGTTGAAAATCCATCTATACATTGATAAATCAGGAGTTTTAAAAACCCCTCCCGCTCCACATTGTTTGCCAACTTCTTGAGTTTCCCCATCAAAACATGCAACTATAGTATCTAAGTGCTGAGAAATAATACAAGATCGTAATGGTATGTGTTTTTTAGGTGCCGACTATCTTTTCATTGTGCCAAGTGTCTTAGTGAGCACATAGAGAATAGAAGGAGAAGTCTTCTCGAAAATAGTTGAGTTCCTCTCTAACCAAATATACCAGTAGATATGAGAAGATAATAAGGAGGGGAAAGACTTGTCCTTTGTCGAATTTTTAAAACAGTCTGACAGAGTACGCCCTTCCCAAACTTTTTTGATCTTCTGACCAATTTGAATTCTATCCCAGACCGATTTTGTAAAAGAGCAATGTATGAGGAGATGGCTTATATTTTCGGTTTCTTTTTTGCATAATTGGCATCGACTTGGACCTTCCCATCCTTTTTGTTGAAGGTTATCCCAAGTTAATATTTTGTTTTTCACTGCCAACCAGATAAAGAGTTTTACTTTAAGTTCGATATCCCATTTCCAGAATTTTAGCCTCCATCCACCGCATTTCTTTGGTATAGATAGATTCTCCCACCTACAAAGATGATAATGATGTGTATCGTTGTTACCATTCCAGAGAAAATTAAACATTTATTTTCTTAATTTGCTTAA
>JZKD02S2391817.1:0-17593 GCA_000966675.3 Picea glauca | reverse complement strand
TCTAATTAATAAACACTAACCTAATTGCTAATGTAACCACTAACTTAATTATTAATTAATTAATTAATAATTAGTCTAACATATTTTAATTAAACTAGCTATACTAATTTTATTAAACATTATTAATCTATCGTTTATTGTTCGTTTTAGCCTAAGTTTGTTTATGCGTGGATGAGCGGTGGGCGAGAGGTAGTCAATGGGACAAAAGGACAAGGGAGTGAGGGCGCAGCATGGATGAAAGATGCAGCAGGGTGATGGAGGATCAAGTGAAATGAATGGAGGGGAGAAAAAGGGGTCGACCGAGCAAGAAGTCTTCATCACGGGGGAAATGTCAAATCAACAGTCGAAGAATCGAGTTACCTATAATTATAGGACCCCAACAGAACTAGTTGGAAAAGGTGGGTGGCCACCGATATCCACCTGGATCAATCCTCCCTCCATAGGAAGCAATGTTCTCCATTGCGTTGAGTTCCCAGGGGAGAGGGAAAAGCATTTGTTGAATCTGCATCTTGGTGAGTTGCTTGCCTTGCTGGAGATGTCGCGCTGCTCAGTTTGTGGAAGTCTGTCACGAACCTGTTGAGGCTGAGGTTGTTCAACAAGTCGAGCTACATGAGAGGATGGTGTGCAGAAGGAATATTTGCGCTTTGTTGCAACCTTGTCGACCTGCTTCTGTTGGATAGAAGGTGCTTGGGGCGAGGCTATAGTTGTTGCAGTGTCCCGTTGTTACCCTTTTAAACAGATTGTGAATAAGCTTAATTTTGCAGTATGAGATACTACCTTGCGGCATTGTTTAGGTGGAACAACAGTCAGAACTACCTATGGTATTCTATAGAGATGACCCCCTAGAGAAACAATGACACTGTGGGGTCAAGACTCATAAATAGCATGGTGTCTCCACATATATTGTTGGCTCAAGAGAACATCGCAAACATCCAGTGGGGAAACATCACATAATACATCATCCTTGAAGGGCCGGATGTCGTATGACAATCGGCACTGCGAGATGACATGAAGATCTCGTCCTTGGAGAAGCCACCCGATGTTGTATGGTTGCGGGTGTGGTGTTGTCGACAATCCCAATTGTTTGACAACCTCTATTGAGATGAGGTTCTTCTGGCTTCCGCTATCAACAATAAAATGTAGCGGGGCCCCCTTCACCCACATTTTTGAATGAAAAAGGCTCTCCCCCTCTTCAGGATCTGTTGGTTCTTCCGGCTGAATTGTTGCGGTTGCAAAAATAGCAATGGGGTCTGCATCAATGATCTGTCCTTTACCAGTATTTTTCATAATCAGGTTTTGGCTCCTTGTCACCAATGACTGTTTTGAGCAACATTCATCGGTGTTGTGCCAGGGGCTTTTGTGGAAATCGCAACATTTTCCGGTGTCCTTCTTTGTCTTCCCGTGACCCTTATTTTCCTGTGGCTTGGACTGGTTTTCGAGAGACTGTTTGTTAGGGTCATCTTTCTCATACTTTGGTTGTTGCGGATTTGTAGATCCGAACTCCTGTTTGTTCTGGTGCTTAAACTTCTACTTGATTTTAATAGCATATCGATAAGCAACACCGAGTGATGAGATATCCATAAAATCCATTTCAGTTTGGATGTATCTGTGTAGAGCCCCACGGTATTTTAGAACCAAATGTCATTCGGAGTATTTGATACCCATCTTGGTACACAAGGTATGGAAGGTATTGGTGAACTCTGGAACTGCTTGGCCCCTCTCTTGCCGCAGTGTGGTCCATCTCATGTATTGGTCCTCATAGTTGCCAGTAGGGTAATATTGTTCCTTTACTGCATCAACAAAAAAATCCCAAGTGGGCTCGACCCCATATATTCCAGACTCCTCTGTGGAACTCTGCTCGCAGTAAGTTTCCCACCAATGTTTTACATGGGGGAGAAACTAAAGGAGTGCGCAGATGATCTTTTCTCTGCCGAAAAAATTGCGAATACAGAAATAAGCTTCTAACATATTTAACCATTTATCTAGGGCATCCGCATCTATCTAACCTTCAAATATAGGAATAACAAAATTGACTTGTACCTTAAAAGGCGAGGTGCCTCCAAAGTGGTCGCTTGATGAAGATGTGCCTGATGTTATCTAGAGGCGTTGAAGGATGTGGGAAAAATTCTCCAGCGTTTCGTCCCTCTGTCGCGTGAGGACTTTCTCAAGCAACAAATTGATAGGATCGTCTGCTCCGTCGTTTTTCTTTTCTTCCGCCATGGAGGGTTTCTTGGGCGTGCGATAGAAATTTTATTCAAGAGATACAAGCTCGAGACCCAACTTGCTATACTCGGACCTCGTCGAGGACATGCACTGAAAAACGATCAAGAACAGTCTGCTCTGGTACCATTGATCCGGATTATTTTTGGCACAAAATGAGAGTGGAGATATAATAAAGAAATGCACAGATATATCGCAGATATTCAATAATATAACAGAAATGTATCAGAGATGAAACCATAAACAAATATATATAGTAATACACGATTTCTATTAATGAAAGAAATGTACAGAGATTGTAAAAATACAGAGTGAAAGACTCGCTAGAATGGTGGAAACTTATATATGAGAAGAGATGTGACGGCTACTCGGATTCGCAAGAAGATGATTACAATGAGGCTCCGAAGGCCTTTTTACAATAAACAGGAATTCCAAAAACCCTAGACATCCAAAAACCTAACCTTAGGAGATGAAGCGCCAAAAGTCATGTGGGCCCCGTTTGGGTAAGTTAGTACATCAACTTCTCAAGGTCGTAACTTTTTCATACGATCTTTGTTTTAGGCGTATGATAGCCTGTTGGAAAGGTATCATCAAGGAGATTCATTTTGGGGTATCAATCATGCCTTTGATTATTATTGAGAAGCTCGATCCCAAAAAACCTTCATTTAGGCCCTCAAAATGGCCCCGGAAGTTTAAAACTGCTAAAAATAGTAAATTGCCAAAATTGTCAGAAAATTGTTTTGAGCCAGTTGGAAAAGGTGGGTGGCCACTGATATCCACCAGGATCATCCCATTCCATAATCGAGCAAGAGAAAAAAGAAACTCTTCCAAAGTCCCTCCCCCTTCTAGCCCAAGCTTTGTAGCCCTTTTTGAGATTTGGTCTCAGCATTGCCTCTCCATCCCTCTCCCTATACAGTCCCTTCCCTATTTCCCAAGGAGATCATTTGATTGTGAGAGGTATCACGGGAATGATGCACTTGGAGCAGAAATAAGAGGATCCCATACTAGGTTTATGGAGTGTATGTCGATAAGAAGGTTGTAATACTTTAATCTTCAATTTGAATAAAAGAGTTATTTTCATGTCCCAATACTTTGCATATTTATATCTTTGTTGATTAATGTATCTACATTTATAACTGAATGCTAACATTGATAAATATAAATGGTATATTTGTAGCATTTTTTTCCTATGTGTTCTTGCCGGTCAGCTTTGGGAGGAGACCCGCAGCTTGGGAAGCTACAAAGTTGAAGGAAGTCTACATCGGATGTTAGGGCCTAAGGTACACTTACCAATATTCCTTATTCTCTTTTTTCTTTATGTTCAGATAGTTTGGAGTATTTTAGGATTATGAGTGTCTTTTAAGGGAAGTCAATGCTCTGCCTATATTCCGACCGAGTATAGTAATAGGGGGATTTTCTCCGCTAGCAACAGCGTCCTCAGATTTTATCATTAAAACACTATATCTCATTCATGAAACCATTCCTCCTATGATACATGGAGTGGATGTAGCCTAAGATGTGTTAATTCTTTAATACCTGAACATGGATTCTAAAAATAATCACCCACTAAGCAAGAGGTTTTGTATAATTTTGTTTCTCGCTTGGTTAATATTGGCTTTATAAAGACTATTAAAAAACAACATTTTGCACATCTCTAGAACTTGAAAATAATGGTGTTTCCAATGCTCCTCTAGTGTGTCGTGAAGATGGTTAATGGTCGAGAGAATAAATGAAAGACATGGCAGTTGGGTGTGTTACCCATCCTCTCCTCCAAATCTACACTTGGAAAAGCTATTTAATCAGATAGTTCAAATGTTTAATCGAAGCTTATTTGGGTAACCAAGCATAATTGTGTTGTTATTGTTATACTTGTCAAACTCTTATCTTTTGAGCCTCATATCATAGCAAACATATTTTGAATCATGCAAAATTTTAATAAAGACTTATATGCGTGTCCAAAAAGAACTGTTTTGTTATTGGTGTATCTGCGAGACTCTTTTGAGCCCCTTTATCATAGCGAACACATTTTTGAATCATGGCCATTGTATTTTCCTGCGTACAAAAATTGAAAGAGAGGCCACATTTTGAATCGTGGTAGAATCATTGCCATTGTGTTTTCCAGCGTCAAAATTAAGAGAGAGATCCAATGTATATAAAAGAGAGAGAGAGAGAGAGAGAGAGAGAGAGAGAGAGATTTAATATATATATGTAAAATTGTGAGATTGGGAATCATAATTTTGACAAATATGACTGTGACATTATGTTGTTTGAATCTACACACAAAACAGTGTGATCAGAGGCTAGCTACTCTTAGTCTTGTCCACAATCATATATAAAATAATATAAGAGTTAATCCAATAGTGAAATGCAATCATTCAATAATCTGGCCTTCTCCCATATGCACATCAATTGAAGGGATTTACATTCTCGTTCTGAATAGTAGAAACTGAGGTTAAAGTAAAATCCTAGAAACGAAATCATTCAAGAATCTGGCCTTCTCCCATATGCACATTAATTGAAGGGATTTTTGTTCTCATTCTGAATAGTAGAAACTGAGGTTAAAGTAAAATCTCAGTTCATCCCTACTCTTCCTCTTTTATATACCGCAAAAATTCATGAGCTTTTGACTCTATGATATTAATATCCATTTTCTGGCGAACAATTTTCCAAGTTGCATGGTGGCATATCATCATGAGGAGCCCCCTGGTAGACTTTTGTTAAACTATATTCTAGTTAAAACAAGTGTCATTATAAGGCATCCCCACATGCACACTTTTATTTCCCCATGCAACATCAACCTCCTCAGCCAACTCCTTGCAAATTGCTAAATATCCTTTGCTAAAGTTATCATTAAACGGTTGTATAAGGGTGCACCACCACTAGGATATTCTTCACGGAAGATTAGCATGAAAATCAACAGTAAAGGTGCACCACTACAACTTATTCTTGGACCTGTTTACAACGTTAAATGTCTTAGAGATAGGACACACTGCATCAGTCAGGTTATTCTTGGCATGAAACCTTTATTTATGGTAGAAAGAGGGCACCCACTTGAGGAGTTATCAGCAGAGGAGTTACACAACTATTCTTATCACTAAAGGACACCCACACGATGTATTGTCACCTTCCTTGAAAATATTTCTATTACAATATTTGGAGACTAGAAGAGGATACTCATTGTCATAAAACGCATTTCCAACTACCAATTCACAACGAGTATCAGCATTTCAATATGACTCAGGATTTCTTGTGGTAGGGTTTTGAGGTAACATAGCATTTCAACCCTCACAGATATCAATATGAATCACAAGTTTCCATGGCATAGTTTTGAGGTAACATGTCATGTCAACCCCCATAGATATCAAACCTATAGTGCTTGTATGAATAGTAATGGGAGATGTGGTTATGGCATGCTGAAATTGACAACATTTATTTTCTTTGATCCAGACAGTGACACCCATCCAGACAAAAAGGTGGTGGGTTTCCAGTGGGTTTTTGGTAGGTTTCCAAATAAGTTGCCACAATTTTTTTTACAAACAAATTAGTGCTTGAATTGATCCCTCAATATGTTTTCCCATCAAAAAATCAAAAAAATACGTAGGTACTCAAGATACAAAAGATCGAAACATGTATGTGATTGTAATGGGTTAATTCATTTTGTTCCTATTCGATGTCTCCAATTTAACAACATGTTACTTTGTTGCAAGAGTTGCAATAACAACGATAACAGTAGTGCCAGGACTAAACCAAAGTAGTTATCCCTTAAAGCGAAGGGCAACAGCTATAGGTATCTTCCCTACTATTTTCTTTCTTGAAGTTATTCCACACTGATGAGATTTCAGGAGCAGAGTTTCGGTGCTTAGTTTGGAAATGAGAGTTTGAATTTTCCCAACAGAAATCCTCGAATATTTGGAGGAAAATCCCCAGGTACTAATGCCCACTCGTATTTTTAATGAATTCATTAATACTATTATCCGTGGTAATGTACACCTGACCCCTCATACAGCCATCCCCAATAAATTTATAGCAGCATTAGGGATTGAATGAACGTCCACCTGACCCCTCATATAACCATCCCCAATAAAGTTATTGTAGCATTATCATCTGAATGAACTTACCTCTGTGGGATAGTCCAACCTATTATCTATATCTTAGGTCCTCGCTCCTTCATCGACCTCCTACATTGACCTCCTACAATATTCATAACTACCTACAAATATTAAAAACTACAGTATCACATAGTTATGCACTTGTTAATCAAAGTTTTAGTATTTCCTCTTCCATTTTAGTTTTGCCTCTTTCCAATCTCGAACCATATTATTTTTTAGGAGAGGTTATGGTCGTCCTATTGGAAAGCGCTAATTTCTCCACACAACTTTTGAGTATTTGACATTTCAATTAATCTCTCTTGCATATTCAAGCTTGACATAACGAATGGCATATGAACCATATACTACCACTATTTTCTTAACACCCCTATAAACTCCATTGTCCCATGTATTGCCATCGGCATGTTCAATTTTTTTCTTCACCATAAATAAACAYAGACTCTTTAATACAAGATGTATTCAAATAAACACAGACTCTTTAATACAATATGTTTTYRTTCTAAGAACAACACAATATGAAAGAAAATATGGACTTGTTGMTCTTACCATAGTGTTTGGTTTTAGCTGATACTGCTTGAATGCATGCAAATCGTCACGGTGACAAGGAATCGACTGAAATGGTGTTTGGTTTTAGCTATACCRCTTGAATGCATGAAGACTTCCAYRGAGACAATGCATCGACTRAAGTGGTKTCAGTGGAAGTTATAATTMATAATATTGTTAGTGYATTGATGGAGACAAGGMAAATGCACTGGGATAGGGAAAATGAAACCAWTAGAAAAATCATWATTTTAAATTATTTTAAAACCCTGACAAATAGAGAAATCAAAATAACTTACACCAGGGGTAATTAAGTTTTTATCAAAGCTTAAGAACCAATCCAAACACAGATATAASAAATTGTGGAAATAAAATAAATAWTTTAATTTTAAATTCCAAATAATACTTATTTTGACCAAACATTAARATAGCCTGGATAAATCTCTCGGATGGGGTGACAGATGGCCCTCAGCGGATGAYAGGTGGCAACTGGMAGCAATGGGTGTTATTAACCCCAGYYGCCAACCTCCCTCCCTCCCATTCCATTTGAATGACCYGCACTAAGCCAGGAGTTATGGTAGTGCACTRGGRCATCCTTSCAGGTTTAATGGCCCCTTGYGCGAACYRGGCTGRGCGTACAAAGCTARGTACTAGGTCTAGCARAGTTGTCACCTCTKCTTTCAAGGTGACCATCCTTGTTAATTCAGAAGGCACTATGAAGGCTAGCACCCCTGAGCGCTCTCCCACTCTACCACTTCTGYAAACTCTTTTTCTCCTMGRCTATTTCCTGCTCTYGCACCTCTGGCCACCCRCCACTACTCTTTYGTTGGTCTTCCTGCACAGTCCCACCCAGAATTCCTATGCCATGCCAAGAGAGAGGGGAAAATCTAGAAGGGGYTCGATGTATTACAKCTCCCTATCYAGAYGCAATAGGCTCAACTTCTCWCAGMTTTCTCTAATCACCACAAGCACTCTCRACCCARGCCAAAATTGGTTGGAACMGCCTCRGCAACCCTTGYCACCCCCCTCCAATCCTACAATGGACTTCRRTAGTTKCCATGTCGAAGAGRAAATTCTCTCTCCTRAGGAGCATACTCCTCCRCTGAGTTTCCATCCTGAAATCRCCCCTCTCAGAGTCCACACACARGTTCACGGTTTTGGCACTRGTGGATGTATTRTGGAGGAAGAAATTCATCCTAGATGGCAGGCRRAAAACCAACCAACAGCTATGGATGCAGATTCGGCTATGGATGCAGATTYRGAGGAGAWTCCACCTCATCTCTCCCCTCTTYGASWCCYAGATGAACATATTCAGCTCATTTTTKWAATGCRGCARAAGCTTGATGACCAGATGCACAATCAGCGRATTCTTGGCCAGCRAATGGACCTCTTGTTCGACTGAAGCTACAGCAAATGGACCGATTGTTCGACTGAAGCTCCAGCAAACAAGTGGTGCCCGACTTGTGGCCAAAAGTTCRTCCCARCTTACAACATTCATGGCAGTTCGAGTTYRCATATGGATTAGCTCCTCCAGGTTTTTGTTCTCCTTCTTGTTTTKTCACTTATGCAAAGATTGGCAGACTCCCTGCCTCACGATGCATGTCAGTCRGTCAYAGCGACYAGTTTTGTTAGTCGGTCAAGATTATTGTTTTGTTCAAACAATTACAAAAAAAATTAAAAKCCACCTATCCTRGTTTCCCTACTGTGAYAGGACARGTAGCAGGCTATAGACATTGTAATGACAGACATTATTGATAATATATAGATCCTTTTATTTACAAAAAAAAAAAAGATAGCTTGGATAAATTATTGTAATTTTGCACCTAACTAGTTACTATAGTAACTGCTTTAGCATGTACTAACAAGAAACCATGTAACATATATCACTTTATGACCCAAAAGTGGGATGCCTTTTTTCAATTCCATCTACCATTTGATGTGATTCCTTTGTTCTCCATTCCATCTACCATTTGGTTAACATTCTTATGTATATGGATAAATTTAATGGTTGTGAATACTAACAATGTTTTTTTCATCGATCTCTTAAATTACTCTCAATCATTGAATTAGAATGAACTCATATGTATTACAATATCTGAATTTCCTTGAGATTTATCTTTTGTATATCTATAAAATCTAAATTAGATAGATTTTTCTTTATTATTCATGCCTAACTCAAAAAAATCAATGATGACATAACCTTTGTGGTTTGTAATTATCCCACTCAATATCGATAACCCTATATTCTCCCATAAAGGCTCTAGTAAAATTTACTTCCATCATAGAGGCTATATCAAAATTTACTTCGATCAATCTTATTTAGGATGAGACCAAATAATAAATTTCATCATTATTCAATGGTAGATTTCTTTGTTCTTTATTGAGATGTTACAAATATTTTTATTTGTACTATTATATTTAAAATTTATATTGTAATATTAAATTTTAAATATAATATAAATCGATATGAATATTGATATGAATATTGTTAAATTCTTATAGAGTGGTCAGTTTTGATAGGTCTCGTTTTGCATGAAGATCCAAGTTTGAAATCTGTTGCTATTATAAGGAGATACCAAAAAATCCAGCTATGATAAGGGTTGGTGTGGCCTAGGCTGTGTGCGATCCTCGGGTGATTTTGACGACTTATATTCCCCAGCCATGATAAGGGTTAGTGTAACCCAAGTCGAGTGCGATCCATGGGTGATTTTCAGGACTTGGCTTAGATGCCCCTAGATCGTGGTTTCTCAGCCACAAGTTAGTCCCTCAAATCAAAAACACACTAACAAACAAAAAAATAAATATAAATATTTAAAATAATATTATATTATATTATATTTTCAATTTATATATATAAGTATAAGTTTCAAAAAGATAACTTGATTAATTTTATTATTTTCACTAAAGTATTAATGATGATGATGATGATTAACGTCCATTGAGACCGAATTGGTCTATCGGACCTTAAGAGGGCAAGGGACTACTTGCAATTCTTTAGAATTTTGTTTATTTGCTCGAAAAGCATTAAGATGAGCATTTCAAGAACACCATAGTTTTGTTGACTTAAAAGGTTAGGAAGGTTCGTAATGTGACATATATTTTGAAATTGAGATATAATCTGGATATAGGTTGGACAATTTAAGAGAAATTGTTTTTCATCTTCAAGCTTCTTAGTGTCACAAAGGTGACACACTCTTTCATCCCGTGGCATTTTAGGAATTGACCAATGCCTAGTTTCACTATGGAGCTCGTGAGAATTTGTTCTTATCTTAACAATGATTTTTTTTTTCTTTACACTTGTCAAAACAAAGAGATAATTTTGATCTTCTAGGTTAGGGTTGATTACATCCTTATAATAACTTGATTTTATTTTTTCCTCTAACTCTTTATCACACCACATTTTCTCCTTAAATTTTGATTTGATGATATTTTTAATAGTATCCTTATTCTGCAAAATGGTGTCTTCCATGATTCCCCAATAGCTTAGCCAAGACTGGGAATCTTTATGCCATCCTCGCTTGAGTCGATGGTGGTTACGACTGGATTTTGAAGCAATTTTAGGAAGTCTATTGTCTTCCATATTGTTTAACTTGTTCTAATACATTAGGTATCTAGTCATAGTCATGCTCTCAATGGGGAAAAGGCTTGCCTCTAAAAAGAGGATGGGATAGGGCATATTTCCTTTAATTTTGAGATTATAGGTCATAAATTCTTTTGTATTTGCTCTATCTTTCTCCAAGATTCACGATATATATATATATATATATATATATATTAAGGTAACTGCCAAGCCAGAAACCATGAGACCCCCTTGTTTGTGGGACAAAGGATCCCCTTCGTGCAACGATTTGACTACTAAAGTTTACGGAGGTATACATACTCTATCTTCCTCTAGTTTTGAACTTATATTAAAAATTTTCACTAAAATACAATATGTTGAGAGGTTATAGAATCTAGTCTCATTAAATTTTACAAAATTACCTACCAATATTATAAATGATAATTAATATTATTCTCTATTTAAAAACTCCTTAAAAAATTGTTTTCCATGAAATATAAATTTATATGAAATATATAAACTTATATAATATATTAATATATATTATATGTAAACTTTTATTATATTTTATTGGATACTTGAACAACATTATATTGTATTATATATAATTTAACAACATTTAAACTTGTGTAAAATTTATTAAAATACATAAACATGGAACGATATAATTAGATTTATATTCAATTATATAATTATAGTTAAACTAAAAATGTATAATTAATCTTAAATGAATTTTTCAAACTAACTAATAAAATTAAGATTAAAAAATAAGAATGTAGGAGATATATGGGCTTCTCTATAATCTAATCTTTGCTAATATACCTATGGAAGCGGGTGTCCTTCCCTCCTTTCTAACCAAACCAAACTCATCAATCTAATTTTTATGGCCTTTTTGTCATTTCATAAACTTACAAAATTAATGGCTAAAAATAATGGAAAAAATAGTTTTGCTTCTTCTTTTTTTTAACCAAAATAGAAAAAAAATACATTAATAAAAGGTTGTAGCAGAGCTAGCAATAGTTACATGTAATTTGTCCAGAATTCCAAAATTATAACTAAGTAATCTTCGGCTGCTACAAAAAAGAGTTCAAAACTTACTACAAAATACATATTCCAAGTGTTCTTGTAGGTGTCCCGCTTGACATACAATCCTAAAATTTGATAAACTTTAAAGTATGTCAGTGTCAATGAAAAACTTGATAGATGTTTTCTTCATCTTTCCCCACATCCAAAGGGAGGGAGTTTTGATGTTCCGGGTTCATTGGCTGGATAAGTTGATGAACTATTTATTGTTTTGTGTGGTTCCCTTCACTGAATTGTCAGAAGCTCAATTGTTAGAGGTTGTGGACTGAGATTCTTCATAGAGGTTTAAGGCCATATTTATTACCATATTGCATTATTCCTTGAGGATGTTGATTCACTACTTTTGATGTATTAACATATTCATCATGTTTTAATGATACAATATTGCATTATTTCTTGAGGATGTTGATTCACTACTTTTGATGTATTGACATATTCATCATGTTTTAATGCTACATTGTACAATGATGCTCAACCTCATTAATCTTGGTAGTTATCAAGAGCAAGGTTCTTTTGTTGAAATATATGCCTTATTTGTGCCTTCGTAAAATTATTATGAATTCTGAGAGGTCTATATTATCCATAATGTGCTTCTCTACTATCCAAAAAAATTGAGATACAACTAGAAGAGAAGATGCCTTATACTGCAGCAATGAAATATCATAACTACCTTGGAAATAAGGGGCTAGATCCAAACTGCTAACACGGTTCAAAATATAATTCTAGAAATACTAACACCAAAAGAAAGAAAGGAAATGTTCATAGGGTAACAAGGGCCTGAGACAAGCTCCCATCTAGGAATGAGATATGAATAGAAATTATGAAATCTTCTAAGAGACTGAGTACTAGGCCTATGAAAATGAAAACTCCGGGACTTTTTCCTCTATTCCACGGCCCTTGGAGATTAAATTTTTCCTGAACTCCCAAATCGAAATGAGACCACAAGAGAAAACATTCAAAGACTAAGTAATTAATAGAACAATAAGTAAATCTTTCTCTTGAGGGAATTAGACTAACACCAAAATAACTACCTTCATAGTAGGGGAGAGCCTACCTAAGTAGAGAGATGAATCCTAAGAATCCAACAATTTCTTAAAAAACAAAGGGAAAAGACAATAGAGACCTGAATATATTAGCACTCTGATTCAATATCCTTTAACTCCATAAATGATGTATAGTGCCAACCTGAAAGGAGAACTGGTTTTCATCCCCGCCGGAGAGGAAACTTCAAATTTGCTCAAAGAAAAGAGATTCATACTACTAATCAAACCAAAGAGGAATAAAATTGAGAATGAAAGGTTCTAGAGGGCCTGATAAGTAGAATGTCGCAACTTCCCTTAAAAGCCAAAATCCCTACTACAAATTCAAAGTAGATCCAAACATAAGAGACACAAATTAAAATCCCAAGATGGATTTTCATGTGAACAAGAGGAATAATCCCCATAGAAATGTGGCCAGTGGATTCCCCAATTCTAAGGCCTTCCCTCACCACTATCCCACCTTGAATGCACACCAGATTATTATACCCTTAATTGTATGAATTCATGTTTAATAATCGCATGCTACAAGCACTATGGTAACTCCTTCGAGCTCCCATATCAATGTAGTGGAAATGATGCTCTGTGTGGGTATTCATGTGAAATTAATGTTGATGAGACTATCATCCGATCCACGGATACCTTAAGGAATATGACAAATGATACTCCCCTAATTTTTTTAAATTATTATGATTTCATTGTGGGTGGCTATGTTATCCCAATGATTTATTCCTACATTAAGACCCCTTTTAACATGGAAGAACAATATTTCCTCGAAGGAATTTGTCTCGTTTATTTCTCTAAGGAATTTGTCTCGTTTATTTCTCTTGCAATAATAGTATCCAGTTTAAAATTTGTGGTAGTCACTTTGTCAAGCATGGCTTTGTTGACCACCATAGAGTCTTTGATTATGCTCGGAGATGTGATTATTTCTCCCTTAGCTATATGAATTCCTCTCAAAAGGCATAAACCTCCACTTGGTTATTGGTAACTTGAATCATCCCTATGCATATATTGCAACAATATTTCCTCCAGGATCCAAGAGTATCCCCACCCCATCCCAGCACCTGCCACCCTTAGTTTTTATTCTTAAATAAGGTTTGTTAATAGAATATTTATAGTATCTCCTCTCTAAAACCTATGTTAATTTTACCATGGAAAAATAGTGTTAAATATTTTAATATATTCATGTGGAGAAATTTAAGGGGCTCTAAACTTCATCAAAATCTTGGATTCATCCCAGGAGAGGATAGAATATCAATCTAATTATTATGGCACTACTAGGAAATATGCATTTAACTAAGGTTTTTTTAGGAGGTTTTAGTGTTATTATATGGTCAATTTTTTGAAAAAAAAAAGGATCTCATAAACCTATTGAAATTTGAAGCGGAGGATTTTACAGAGGTTTTTGTTTAGTGGGCAGAAATTTTTGTAGAGGATTTTTTGGGTTACATTGATATATGACAGACGGGTGCACCATTCATTACTAGAGTATGACCTTTTTGCATCATTTTTCGCATCATATTGATTTGTTCGTTTTTTAGTTTTAATGTGATTTGGAGATGAAAAATTGGACACTATAAGAAGGCATCCTTTTTTGAAAAAAAATTATCCTTTTCATATCTCTATAAGAAGGCATCCATTTTAAAAAAAAAAAATGTGTCCTTTTCATATGTCCCCATAGTGTCCTTTCAAGTGTCCTTTTTTTCCATTAGCATTATTTTTGTCTATCCCCATACCATCATTTCACACCTCCTTTTTGTCCATTGCTATCATTTTCATCTATCCCCATATTGTCCTTTTGTGCGTCCTTCTTGTCCATTAGCATTATTTTCCTCATTTGTGTATCCTTTTTTTGTTGATGTTAACACCTCCTTAGCATCGTTAGGGATTCTTGCATCCTAAGTCTCACTTTAACATCTCTTTAATGGTGTCTCAATTGCATCATGTTCAGATCCTGAATATACCCTTGTCGCATCTTGTTATGTGTCCTTATAGCATCCCATTGGCAGCAAAATGGAATACATTTTTTCTAATTTACACATCTACTTTAGAGTCCTTGTTTCTATGTGTTTTAGGTTTTATAACCTCATCAAGTTTGAGCCATGATGTGTCTATGTTGTTTATAAGATATGTTACTTTTTCTACTAATGTCACATTTTTGTATCATAGGATCCATATTTCATTTAAGACATTTCATAACAATATATTCATTTTCATTTATTCTAAGAAAAAATCCTTTTTGGTTTGATTTACAATATGTGACATTAATCAATGTATTTTCACACACAAAACACAAGATAAAGGAAAAGTCAACATCTAGAAATTCACAATAATTTATACACAATATTCATTTCCCCCCTTATAACAAGTGATCTACCACCACCCCATGGTAAATTAATCTTAAGTACATAATAAAATTTGTTCTGCTTGCAACTAGTCTGATCCAGAATATATCATTATATAATTTGTCATCTATCTTAGTACTTTTTGGGAGGAAAACATTGGAAGAATTGGCTTGTAGGGCCCATTTTAGGGGTGGGTCCCAATTTGGTGATTTGGGGTCTGAAATTTTCCAGAGCCCATTTGAAGCATCAAATAGCACTTTTTGGGGTCAAAACTTCACTAGCTTAGCTCATACCCCCTTAACATTGTTAAACACATCGTACGCTTTCCAACGGTGCAAAAATCACCTCAATCAGAGTCATATGCAGAATTTATGCCTCCTATAATTTGACCTACCTTGTTGACCACCATGGTACTGAGTAGATGCCACATCAACCCACATTACTCACACATGTGGGACATGTGTAATTTCAAGAAGATTCTAGAGGATCCAAAACCATAACACTAATTGAGGATTTAGGCCTGCAAAAACCCTAACCCTAATCCTAGATTCCTATCAAGCTATGTCAGATATTGGGTTGCTAGGAAAGGAAGGGATTCCATTATTTTGGTATTGTTATTGTTCCATAGTTAAGTAGAGCACCTAGGAGTGGGATCCATAGTTAGGTAGAGAACCTAGGAGTGGGATCCATCATTAAGTAGAGATTATGTAGCAACCATTCAAGCCACATTGCCTTTGGAAACTCCATAGTGAGTACCACTTTCTTTGTGTTTGCATTTCATAAATGATAAAAAGAGAGTATATCACAGACCTCACCTTCTAGCTAGTTTTTCTCCTGTATTGGGTTTCTTAGGTCACATATTGTGTTCATTTATGTGGATGGTGTGTTCATTTGTTTGTTTACTTCATGTTGATTTCATTTATTTCCATAATTTGGAGCACTACACTAGCAATATTAAATATGAGATCTAACGTAATAAACTATTGTTGATCAATTTTCATTGATCAAAGGTCAAGTTTTTTGGTCATTTTTCCTCTTCTTGTATATCTTAAACTTAGCCATTTTTCACTTTTTCAAGTTGCAGGAACTCTACCCATAATCATCATAATTCTGCAATCCTGCAACCACAAGTCTCCAACTTCAACACTTAGTTGTTTTTCCTATTTTTTTATTTCTTCATACCTAGTAGAATTTAATTTGTGGGAGTCCCATTGCGGGGGGTAAACAATGTTTCAAAATACCCAAACCCTGCAAACCCATATCCCGCATTTTCGCTCACTCCAAACTGGCCTGCATTCTTCCGCGGCATACAAAATGGATTGTTCTTGTACTTAGTATATTTTCTAATTGTGGATACGAAAGTCCCCCTACATTACCCCTTTCATATCCCACACCCAACAATCTTGCAATCCTACAATCATCATTATACACTCCACATCACTTTACATCTCTATACTTAAGCATTTTCCATACATCTTGGTACATAATTGCATTCCCCGATAAGATTTATGATCATACTGCCAGATTGGTCGACACATGAGGTGAACTAAAATCGTTATTAATGACACAATTCTTGTTGTAATCTCATACCACGACAGAACCACCACCTTTCATTCTAATCAACCTTTTCCAAATATGCCCAATAAAAAAAGAGAGCTTTATTGTGGTGACATTGTAAATTACACTAGGATGTTATGACTGTTCTTTTCAATTGTCTAAGGCATTTAAATGGTACACAACACTCGCTCCTGAAGAAAATAGCTCAAATAAAGTTTGGACTTCTAGAATAGCATTGGCAGGTTGTAGTCTGAAGGTATCATATTTCAAGGAGTTTATTCTTTGGTGTGTTGACAATTTCAACAACAAAGAGAGGATTATTCAATTGTAGAGGAAGATGCCTATTTCCTTGGCACCCATAGTATTCAAAAGGATGCACATGCTCCTCGATCCTACAACAACTTTCAAAGGTTTAGAAGCAAACACCTTTTTAAAGGCCAACCATGGAGGGTCAAAGATTTTGGATAGTTTTCTTTTGAAGTCATTGAACTACTCTGATAACTCCACCCATATAGAGGTATATTCCTTGAAATACGCCTATAAGGAGTTTCTCTAACTATTTTCCAGAATTATTGGGAAAGAATCTGCAACCACTAACATGAGATATGTATTGCATGTCTTGCACCTCTCTATTCATGAGATCATCTTATTTTATTGGGCTCAGATTATTTCAAGTGAAGTTTATTTCCCACTTGTAAATTTCCATAAAAATAAGAAATTATTTATGAGTTCCTACTTGATCTTCGCAATTGCATACTACCATATCTTTGAAGACTTGCCTCATGCAAGGAGTGTTGATTTTCCAAAGACCCAGTTTAGTTTTGGTATCCGGATTTGTGGAAACACAAAGCCCCATATCATTTTTATGAAGCTTAGAATCCCTTTCTGTCTACTTTCAAGAAGCTAGTATATGGTCCCACCACATCAAGATTTTCTATAGAAGTTGTTTCCTTCTTAGAGGGAAAGGAGGTTTTCAAAACCTTTGACGACTTGAGTTTCATAAGATTGTATGGTTTTGGGGGGGGACCTTCCTTATTTCCTTTTTATGTGTCAAATAAATTATTTGTTATTGAATTCTGCAAACAATACAAGTTATGGGCACATTTCTTTAATGAGAAGAGAAAAAAAAAAGTTCATTCC
>JZKD02S2391816.1:358379-388345 GCA_000966675.3 Picea glauca | reverse complement strand
TTCCCTATAATTTCATAAATTCAAAATCATCTTTATTTGAATATTAATACAAGTGATGATTCTAATATTTCTATGTGTGAGGAAAATATGAGTATTCCAGGAATAATTAAACCCTAAATTGCTGAGGAAACTTTTTTGGTTAACACAGGAGCTAGGGTTTATTGTTGCTAATGTTATGGCACAGAGGTGGTCATCTCCTCCGATTGGAACCAGACAGGATTGAGCTCTTGGTCGCTCTAACAAAAGAAGCACAAACATTGAACCCCTTTCTAAGAACGAAATCTGAGGATTTTGAGAAAAGTACACGCTTCATCAATCTGGTCTGCTCTACATGAAAATTCTGGAAATGATTGTTTTAGAGGTTAAACTTGGGCATGATTTCCGGGAAAATGGTGAAGCATTTGGAAAATCCGTCAAAAAACCATTTGTAGAATGGTCTAATCTAGTTGAGAAATGGACGTTTTTCCAAAACTCTGCATATATTGGGATATATCCTTGATTCATTAAAACTATTTTTTCCATAATTTCCATCTCCAAACAAAGGCCAAACAATATTTAGATCACTTCCATATTTCAATTCAACAATTGCATATTTAAATCTACCTTTCCATGAAAAGGATATTTCAGTTATGAAAATTCAGGAAAGACCAGACACAAAAATCATGTTCACATGAAGAAAGCCTCAAGGTTTTGCAAAAGATTAATATTTTACCAGTTTTGACTCATGCTACAAAAAACAACAGTTTTTACAGTGCCCTTGTTTTGAAGATGGTTAAAGCACAACAAGAAGGATTGTTATGTGAATAGGTCGAAGACTATGAATTGCAAATACCAAATCAGGATGGGGATTGAGAGGATACATTTTCCCACATATTTTTCTCCAAGATATTAGTTGGGATCGCATTTTGTTAGGATCATATAATATATTTTTTGAGTCAAAGATATAGTCCTGAAATAGAGGATCTCTGTGTAGGATTCTAGGTTTGTTATTTTCTTAGATTCGATGTAACTCAATCATAGAGTTTATTTAGAGTTGAGCATATCAATATATAATCATAATTGAACCTATATTATGGGATATGGGATCTACATTTTGGAGGCTCTTTGTTAATAAAAGGGAAGAAAAAGAGAGAGTAAGAGGTTTAGTTTTGGGAATTGGAAAGGAAAGCATATATCTGGAAATTACAAATAGCTTATTATATGCAACGCTTCATTCTCAAGAAATATAACATCCTGATGGTTAGACTGACCTCTTCTATTTTCATCTTTGTCTATCTTATTTAAGTGCAATTGAAATATATTCAAAGAATTTGTTTCTCTTTGTTTTAGCTATAATTCCAGTGAGTTATTTACTAATGCATTACCTGTTTCAAACATTTGCATTTAAATATTTATTTCTAGTTTCAAAATATATTGTTTAACTTGAATCTATGCTTCATATAAGTCAACATATTGTTAACTTATACTATTTTCCATTCTTCTATACTTTCAATTATATTTTGCTAGTCTAGCAGTATGAATACTCTTGTCTAAGTGAAATGTTGCTCATTATTTGATTGAAAGAGTGTCAACAATTTAAGACTTTCCATCCTAATCCTACTTCCTAATACATAAACTCGATATTGACCTTCGAGTTTAAAACATTGCAATAAATAATATGTGCTAGGCATGCCCTCCCAATAGTCGAAGAGAATATTCTAGCGCTAACATCGTTTGGCACCATTTCCAGGGATGGAGGAACGATGTATCTTCCCTGGGATGTACAACAACGAATACAACCAGTTTTTGATGGTGAACCAGGATTGGTGATAGAAGTGACTGCATCATTCACCTAGAAACTCCATGGTTAAATAATCTGTAGGTGACTCCACTATTTTAGAATGTCCACAACAATGGAATCCATTTTGGCTCGGAGGTATGCAATTTTTTATTTCTCAAATATACCTGGATTTTTGAATCCTATGCCTGACAAAGATGAATGGGAAAGTTGTCTTCCAAGGTTTAAAGGAGAATATTGGGAGGTTCCTGCTGAGTTTTTATTGGGATTTTCATGAATATATGCATCAATTGAGCATTGTTCATGAGGATGTGTTAATCAAGATGTATGGGTATTCATTAGAAGAAAAATCGTGAGAATGTTGTAGATCATTACCTCAATCCATAATTTCTTCGTTGAAAGAATTTCATGTTGTATTTAATTTTTATTGTAAAGGCATGTATGAAGTTGATTCTCTTTATGATAGATGTTGTGAAGAGTTTTCATTGATGCATCATTGCTCCAGACACAAAATTCATCATCTCATCTCCGGTCATATGCTTGAGGAGACGGTTACAAAGAATGGATATTTCATTAGGATATTGTTTCTTCTCTTAAAATTGATGAAATTATATTGCTACCTTCATATTTTCATGATAATTTTGTTGTTTTAATTATTGCTAATGAATTTTTTTCTTAAGAAAAGTATCAACATATTCAAGATGATCTTGTTTCATTTGATTGTTTTAAGAAATATGATGTTTATGAGTTGTTTCAGGAGGACAAGTGAAGTGAAGATTGACTTATGAACTAGATTTTACATATGAGAAACATTATCTTATGAATAAGGCACAATTTTGTCATATTATCTATGATCTAGTAGTTCTTTGGATGGATTCTCTTCTTCAAGGGGTCCTAAATGTTGCATCTTTCGGTATGAAAACTTATTGCAATGTAAGTACAAGATTCCCATGAGATATTTGTTGCAAATACCATTTTATTTTTGTTCTTTTTTGCAAAGTTGTAAACAAGAAAATCATTTCATTAGGCAAATGCTTTCTTGACTACATTGGAAATTTGCTTACACATGATCAAGCTGAATTCAACTAGTTAGGAGTAGGAAGTGTACTGAATAAGCTCGCATTTCCAACATTTATTTTTTTAATTTCAATTTGATTTGCATTGAAATAAATAAATGAATAAGACTCAATATCCCAATGGAAAGAAATCACTGGTATGGTTCATTTTAGATGGCAGAAGCAATTTGGATTTGCAAAGTGTAGTTTCAAAGTAGATTGCAGCGTTTAGAACTCAGAAGAATGGAAATGAAGGCACAAATTATGCAATTCTTGATGTCTCACAAGGACAACATCATCCCCAGATGGAGCCAATGTTAGTACCAAAACCTACATAATTGTTCTGTCATCCTTAAACCTAGAGTATTCATCCACAAGTTTTCCTCAAAGTTAATCTTTATTTTCTCTACTTTATACTTAGTTTGTTTTGTTCACCTTTTGGTTTGATTGCCATTGCTTTAGTTTAATTTAATTTAATTTTCTTCTTTCTTAAGATATGATTAAAGTGATACAAATATTTAAGTCACCATCAAGGATGGATTATTTCATTATGCAAGTTGCAAGTTTTCTCTTAATTTGTGAGGCTAAATACTATGTCGCTGTGAAAAGATTTTTCGTTTTTGCAGAGCATTTTCACTAGAATTGCACTACAAAAACCTAGGTATTTTGACAATTCATGTCAAAAACATCATTTGGGAACAGTGTTGAATCGACACATCCTCTAGTCATTGCAATATTTCAAATCATATCTTATCCATCAAAGGCGGTGATTCAGTTCATTATAACATGAAATCATGAAGAGTACCTCTCAATTCCTATCCTCTAACTGATATATCATTGAAGGTTGTGGTCCCGTCCATTACATTCCTTATTATTTCATAATTTCAAAATTTTATTTATTTGAAGATTAATACATGTGATGCGTCTAATATTTATCTGTGAGGGAAATTTGATTATTGCAGGTATAATTAAACCCTAAATTGTATAGGAAATGTTTTTGGTTAACACGGGCGCTATGGTTTATTATTGCTAATGGCATGGCATAGAGGTGGTCATCTCCTCCGATTGGAACTAGACGGGATTGAGCTCTTGGAAGCTCTACCAAAAGAAGCACAAACAGTGAACCCATGTCTAAGAAACAAATCTAAGCATTTTGAGTAAAGTACAAGCTTCATCAATCTAATCTACACTACAGGAAAATTTTGGAAATGATTGTTTTAGAGGATAAAATCAAGAACAATTTCCAAGAAAATGGTTAGGCATTTGGAAAGTCCGTAAAACACCCATTTGCAAAATGGTCTCATCTAACTGATATGCAGACAATTTTCCAAAAATTTTCATAGATTGGTATATATCCTCGATTCATTACAACTATTTTTGCCAGAAGTTTTGTCTCCAAAAAAAACAACAGCCAAAAATTATTTAGATCACTTCCAAATTTCAAGTCAAAAATTACATATTTAAATCAACCTTTCCAGGCAAATGATATTTTAGTTATGAAAATTCAGGAAAGACCAGACACCAAAATCCTATTCAAGCGTGAAGAAAGCCTCAATGTTTTGCAAAAGATGAAGATTTTACCAATTTTGACTCATGCTCCAAAAAGCAACAGTTTTTACAATGCCCCTGTTTTGAATATGGTTAAAGCACAACAAGAACTTGAAGGCTTATTATTTGAATAGGTTGAAGACTACAAATTTCAAAGACCAAATCAGGATGGAGATTGAGAGGTTACATTTCCCACATATTTTTCTCCAAGATATTAGTTGGGATCACATTTTGTTTGGATCATATAATATCTTTTTTGAGTTAAAGATATAGTCTTGAAATAGAGGATCCATGACTAGGATTCTAGGTTTGTTATTTTCTCGGATTCAATGTAAGCCAGTCATAGAGTTTATTTAGATTTGAGTATATCAATATGTGATCATAACTGAACCTATATTATGGGATCTGAGATCTACTTTGTGGGGGCTCTCTATTTATAAAAGGGAAGAAAAAGAGAGAGTAAGAGGTTCAATTTTGGGAATTGGAAAGGAAAGCATATATTCGGAAATTACAAAGAGATTATTATATGCAGTGTTTCATACTCAGGAAATATAACATCCTGATGGTTAGACCGTCCTCTTATGTTTTCATATTTGTGTGTCTTATTTAACTACAATTGAAATATATGCAAATCATTTGTTTCTCTTTGTTTCAGCTATAATTTTAGTGAGTTATTTATTGATTCATTACATGTTTCAAAGATTTGCATTTAAAAAATAAATTTCTAGTTTCAAAATATCTTATTTAACTTGAATTTATGCCTCATATACGTCAACATATTGTTATCTTATACTCTTTTCATTTATTATGTACTTTCAATTATATTTGTCTAGTCTATCAGTAGCAATACTCTTGACTAAGTGAAATGTTGTTCATTATTTGATTGAAAGAGTGTCAACAGTTTAAGACTTTCCATCATAATCCTACTCCCTGATCCATAAACCCAATATTGACCTACAAGTTTAAAACATTGCAATAACTAAGATGCATTAGGCATTCCCTCCTAGTAGTCAGAGAGCATGTTCTAGCACTAACAGTAGTGTTGTGTGCTCAATATGCTTGTGTGCGCAATTGTTTTGATTTAATTATTTTGTTATAAGTTGTGTTAGTAGAGGTGGCACGAATCACCTTGGGGTTGAGTGTGTTACTTCAAGTATTACTGCGTAGACTAATTTTATAGAGTAGAATCTGTGCACTGGATATTTGGAGTAGCATTGTTCAGTAGTAATCTGGGTAATGTTATAGTTTTGTATCAGATTAGTTTGGTAATGGGGATGTTACAAATTGGTAATAGAGCAGTTTGATAATGGGGATGTTACATTATGGTATAAGAGCTACGGTTTCAGCATTGAGCCTGCATGGGATGAGTTTCTATTTAAGGAAAAAATTGTACTGATAAGTGGTCGAATTTGGAATTATAGCACATCCATGGTGCATCTAAGATAAGAATTTGCAAGTATGCCCACTAAATTTTGACATTGTGAGGTGTGAAAATGGAAATGCCAAAAAATAAATGGTGCGCAGGTTTGCACAGTAAAAGTTTGGGCTACATGGAATAGAATTTGTGGTGCATGTATAATACTGATACATGATTTATATGTTAAATATTGACATCACAAATTGATACATGTTGAATGCCAGTGCGCTTATGGGATTTAGAAGAAGGGATTCTAACAAAATGGTGTAGATTTTTCATGAAGTTGTTTCATGAATTCATCTAACAAACCTTGTTTCCTACACATTTTGCATAATTAAAAACGATTAGAGTAGGAAAAAATCATCACATAAGGTCAAAAGCATGAAATATGCACAGAGATCTTATAGGCATGACGATGAATTTGGGGATTTGTATGTTGGTGTTGGTGCTGATGGTACAAAATCCAAGGAGGAGCACATAAACTTGGTAGAAACCATAAAAGGACTGGAACAATATGTCCAAAGCTATAAAGTTGATAATCAAAAGGCTTATGAAATCCAAGGAGTAGTAAGATGACCTCAACATCAAGTTGATTCAAAGCTTGGGTAGAATAGAAAATAAAATGGATAAGGAAACACAGTCAAGTAGGTCAAGAAGTTGTGGCTCTCATGATGAGAAGAGAAGAGGAACAAGAAGTGTTGATAGGCATCATCCTCACTCACCAAAGAAATCATTTAGGAAAGCATGCAGTAGCTCAATTCCATCTCTTGTCATAAAGAATAAGAGAAGGACTGGGGTGGATGAGCTATAGGGAGAAATGAATAAGAGCAATCCTCTTATCTTTGATGGTGAGCAAAAGAAGAATGAATATGTGGAGACCTGGTTGTTTTGTATGAGAAAGTACTTCCAACTACATAATTATTCTGCATAGCAAGAAGGGAAAAATTCTATCTACCAGCTAAAAGGAAAAGCGTCAATGTGGTGGGATCAATTTGCGCAAGTGCAACACATTGATGAGAAGAAGGTTACTTGCAGGGAGTTCAAGAGGTATTTTCAAAAGAAATACTTAACCAAGAGATACCATGAAAAGAAAATGAAGGATTTATTTGAGCTCAAGCTTGGGAGTATGACAATAGATGAGTATGAAAGAAGATTCTTAGAGATGTTGAAATATGTCGCATTCATCAAGGATGAGAAAGTTAAAATTCAGAGGTACCTGAGTGGGCTTCCATGTTTTAGAAGTGACAAGATACAATATGATGATCCCAAGACATTGGAGGAAACCATAAGGTGTACTAAATATCTTTATGACCATCAAAGGGGAAGACTGACTTTCCAAAAGTCTTGGGAAGACAAGATGAAAAGCAAGGTGGAATAGAGGAAGAAGGAGACTACGCCACAATTGTTCATAAATAATACGCAAGAACATCCAACTCTTAATGAGCCCAAAATGATGGAGACAGTGGGGAAAAAAGCAAGGAAATAATCTATTCAATGTTGGGGTTGTGGTGGAGATCATATGTGTAGAGATTTCTCTCAGATAGGTGAAAAAGTGAGGATTGGGAATAGTGTACAATAAGCTATAACAGTTGAAGATATGGGTAGAAATGTACCTAGGATTTATGTAGTCTTGGATAACAAGCAAATTGAGTTTCAATCGCACATTATTGAAGTGGAAGGTAAGGTTAATGACCAACCCATTGCTATTATAATTGATTCGGGAGCTAGTCATAGTTATCTAGATCCTAAGATGGTGGAAAGATTCCAATTGCCAAGAAGCAAGCTTGGAAAACCTTGGTTGGTGTCATTAGTTACACGGGAAAAAAAGAAAATTAATGGGATGGTCAAGGCATGTCCAATGGAAATGAATGGACTGTGCACAAAAGTTGATTTGAATAGAATACCTTTGGGATCATATGATTTCCTCATTGGTATGGATTGGTTGGATCAACATCATGTCATTCTAGATTGTTACAATAAGAAATTTACTTGCTTGGATGAGGCAGGAAACTTAAGAACAATTCAAGGCATTCCAAGAGTTGTAACTATGAGAAAAGTTTCATCCTTGCAATTGAAGAAAAGTTACAGGAAAGGATGTCAAGTATTTGCAATGCGCATGGAGGAGGCACCTAAGGATAAAGTGTCAAGTGTTGAAGACTGCACATTACTGAAATAATTTGAGGATGTATTTAAAGAGATACAAGGGTTGCCACCAAAAAACAATATTGATTTCTCTATAAATATTATGCCTAGAGCAACACCTATATCCAAGACTCCTTATAGGATGAGTACACTAGAGCTGAAGGAACTACAAATGCAAGTTGAAGATCTTCTAAAGAAGATGTATATACACCCAAGTTTGTAACCTTAGGGTGCCCCAGTATTGTTCGTGAAGAAGAAGGATGGTATGTTGAGGCTTTATATAGACTTCATGCAGTTGAACAAAGTAAAGTTAAAGAAAAAGTATCATTTTCCAAGGATAGAGGACCTCTTTGATCAGCTGTGGGGTGCGTAGATATTTTCAAAGATTGATCTCAGATATGGATATCACCAAGTCAAAATTAAAGAAGAAGACATCAACAAGTATTCCTTCAAAATGAGGTATGTACATTATGAGTTCACAATGGTTCCTTTCGGGTTTTCAAATGCACTAGTTTTCTTCATGTGTTTGATAAATGGAGTTTTCAAAGAACACTTAGATACGTTTGTCATTGTATTTCTGGATGACATACTTATTTACTCAAATTTCGAAGAAGAGCACGAGAATCACTTGAGGATGGTGCTACAAGTATTGAGGGAGCATCAATTGTATGAAAAGTTGAGAAAGCTCTCATTCTACCAACAACAGATTCATTATTTGGGTTTCATATAATTCCCAAGGAAGGAATAGTTGTGGATCTGGAAAAGATAAAATCCATCAAGGAATGTCCGACACGAAGAAATGTCACAGAGGTGAGGTCCTTCATGGGACTTGCAAGTTATTAAAGAAGGTTTATTTAAGGATTATCAAATCTTGTGCATCAAATTACATCCTTGCAAAAGAAAGGTGTGCTATTTGAGTGGAATTCTGATTGTGCAAGGAGTTTTCATCACTTGAAAAGTTTGTTGACAAGTATGCCAATTTTGATAATTGTTGATTCAGATGAAGACTTTGTTGTGTGCACAGATGCATGCAAGGAAGGGCTTGATGGATTCCTTCGTTAGAATGGGCATATGTTGTGTTATGAATCTATAAAGTTAAAAGAGCATGAAAGGCTCTATGCTACTCATGACTTAGAATTGGCAGCCATAGTGCATTCCTTGAAGATGTGGTGGTACTATCTCATGGGTGAAATATTTGAGCTGAGAACAGACCATAGTGGTATGAAGAATATGTTTGGAAAACCAAGTTTAAATTCCATACAAAGAAGGTGGTTAGAATTCCTCAGTGAGTATGACTTTGACATAAATCATATCAGAGGAAAAGAGAACAAGGTGGATAACGCACTCAACAGGAGGTTGCATAAGATGCATGCTACAACCATTGCATGTACAAATCATATTTGCGTGACAGAATTTTGGAAGTTTCCAAATCATATCAATGCTATGTGGACATAAAGGTGACTTTACAACAAGGCATGTCGCAGCAAAAATTTGAAGGTTATGAGATAAAAGAGGATGTAATCCTCATGTATAGGTGCAGAGTCTATGTGCCAAATGATCATGAGTTGAAAAGTATGTTATTGTCTAAGATGCATAAAGTTTCTTATGCAGGACACCCAGGCTACCAGAAAACAATTTTCCTAGTAAAAAATAAATATTATTGGCCAGGTATGAAAAAGGAGGTTGTTGATTTTATCGCTAGATGCCTTCAAGGTCAAAAGGTCAAGGTTGAGCACAGACATCCAGCTGGTTTGCTACAACCCTTTCCCATTCCTGAGGGGAAGTGGGAAGTTGTAACCATGGATTTCATTACTAAGATGCTTGATACTATTAAGCAACATGATTCTATTATGGTAGTGGTGGACAAGCTTATTAAAACTTCCCATTTTATTTCAGTCAATTCATCACACAAGGAAACCAACATTGCTGAAATATACATGCTAGAAATTTCTAAGCTACATGGTGTACCTAAGAAAATTGTGTCTAACAGAGATTTCAATTTCACATCAAACTTTTGGAGAGGGTTATTCAAAATATTTGGGACAAATATGAGTTGTAGCACAATATATCACCTTGATACATATGGACAAACATAGAAGGTAAATCGAGTTATTGAAGATATGTTCAGGATGTATGTGATAGATAAACCATAAAAATGGGAAGACTACCTTCACTTGGTAGATTTTACTTACAAAAATGGGTATCAAGCATCTCTAAAGATGATCCCATTTGAGGCACTTTATGGTAGAAAGTACAACATGCCAATGAGTTGGGAAAACCCAACAGATCGCGTAGTGGTTGGGGCAAATCTTCTCTAGGAAATGGAAGAGAAGATCGTAAAGATAAGGCATAATTTAAAGGCTACCCAATACAGGAAAAAAATTGTGTAGGTAAAGGAAGAACCCACAGAGATTTTAAAGAGGGTGACCACATGTTATTGAAATTAAAATCTAGATGCAATTCCCAGAAGTTGGAAATTGTTCTAAGATGACAACGGAAATTGTTCTAAGATGGAAGCGTGCTATTGTGGGCCATTTGAAATCCTTGAGAGGATTGGTGTTTTCGTATATATGCTTGCATTACCTGCATCCTTTTGTATTCATAATATTTTTCATGTATCATTTCTTGAAAAGTATGTACCTCATGCTAATCATATTATTGATTGGAATGTGATTCAAGTGGAGCCAGAAGGTGAATTTCGAGTGCGACCAGTTTAGATATTGGATTGAAAAATCAAACGGTTTTGGAATCGAGCCATGGAGTTGGTAAAGGTCCAATAGAAGTGGTATGGTCCTGGGGATGCAATTTGGGAGCACGAGGATGCTATGTGGGTAGAGTATCCCCATATTTTTAAATATTTTTGAAGTTTTTTTTATGTACATGTGTATATAGTGCACTGAGGATAATGCATAAATAATGGGGAGGGGAACGTAATGTCCCTAATATGAAACCCTTGTAGTTGTACATATAGGCTAGTGAACCGTTGATACCAATTGTAAATGTAAATGTACATATAGGCTGGTGAGTCATTGGCACCCAGTATTGGTTTTTCAGGCACCTGAGTAGTGCACAAGGATTGTTATCAAAGAAAGGGTGTGTGCATTTCATAGTGATGAACTCACCTAGGTAAGTGCGCGTGGTTGCACATCAAAGGAAGAGTGCACACATTTCACGGTGTTGTGCACACTTGAGTAAGTGTGTGGGGATTACCTGGAATTGTGCATTGAGCCAAGTTATGTGTGTGTGTGTGTGTGTGTGTGTGTGTGTGTGTGTGTGTGTGTGTGTGTGTGTGTGTGTGTGTGTTCGGAGAGCCTATGTGGTTATGAGGTTAGTGATCTAGGACACAAATAGGCTAGTGTGGCTATCCTTGTAAAATGTAATCACACTCAAGTTATTAATTTTATCACATTGATGCATGTAGACAGATCAGATGAAAAGAGACAGGGGGATAACTCCACCAAAAAAGGGAAAAGGGGGGGGGGATGTAAGTCCTAGGGAATATTTTATTAATATTTATGAAAAGTGTAATTTATGGACAATTATTTATCTTAAGTTCCTGAGGGATGGGAACAGGTCACCAAGTGGATAAAGATACTTCTAAAGGTGACAATTGTCCAATTTAAGGCATGCAATATATATTGTTGGCTTATGTGTATTTCAAAAAGGGGGAGAAATCATTCTTTCCATGAAAATCCATTCATTTCTCATGTGCAGAAGGGGTTGGACCATCTGGAAAAAGACGATTGTTACCTTATCTACAGAGAAAATATTGTAAAGGGGTTTTATTTATTGCGACCAAATTTTTATTATCAAATAGTCAGGTTGTCAGGCATGTTAGCATTCTCTCCAGGTGAGATATTTGTTATCGAAGAGGTGGGTTGTCAGACTCGTGAGCATTCTCTCCAGGTGAGAGTTTTGTTGGGAATTATTCTCTAGTGTGTTGGGAATTAGTTGCAAGGCTTTGAGACTTCATACACGACCTGTTGCTAGAACCCTGGGAGGGAAGTGGGGCATCTGAGGGATTGTTGACCAGAGAAGGGGCACACTTCCTTGGGTGTAACATGCATGTGGGGAATGAGAGATTGTAGACTAGTTACAACAACGCACACCTTGGACTAAACATTTCTGTTGATTTTCATACCTTAGCTTGGAATTAAGAACCATTTTTCCTTGGTGGAGTTAATCCCCAAATCATGGGTGACCTATTGTTGAAATTATGTGAGAAACATAGTTTATGACTAGGAGGAACATCCGAGTTTTGTGCATAGTTGGTGAATTTTCATAAAATATAAGTGTCTTTATGTGATTGTCTTATTTACTGTGTGCATAATTATCTATGTTTAATATGGGTTTAATTCTTGTATGTTGTTGCATATATGTAATTGTTGTTATTTTGTACAATGTTGCTTGCACATGTAAGTGTGGTGTTGATATTCGGTATTTGTAGTTGTGCATGAGTATGACAATTGTTGTTAGTTATTCCTGTTAGGTTAACCTTATGATAATGGTCATGAGTCTCTGAAGCGAAGTTATAATGGTCGTGCATGCAGGGAAATGATGTGTGTGCACATGAAGATGAATTCGCTTGTCTGCACAAGGAAGCAATCTACATGCACACGAAAGACAAAATTGGTGAATCACGCTAGAATGGTTGTGCACATAATAGTGTTGTGTGATCAATATGATTATGTGCGTAATTTTTTTGAGTTACTTCCGCTATTATAAGTTGTGTCAGTAGAGGTGGCACGCCTCAACTTGGGGTTGAGTGTGCTACTTCAAGTATTACAGCGTAGACTAATGTTATAGAGTAGAATCTGCGCACTAGATTTTTGCAGTAGCATTGTTTAGTAGTAAGCTAGGTAATGTTACAGTTTGGTATCAAATCAGTTTGGCAATGGGGATGTTACAAATTGGTATCAGAGAATTTTGGTAATGGGAATGTTACACATTGAGTAGAATATAAGAAACTAATCTTACAACAAAAAACAGTCTTAAAAATATCCTTCTAGCCTAGGCCTATTGTACCGTACCTAGCAATTAGGTTGAGCCACGCTACCTCAAAAATCTCACTTAGAGAATGCTCAGAATACCACTTTGTGACATACTCGACATCATCAAACATAAAAATATTTTCCCGGATACTGATATGAAACATACCCATTTCTTGAGTACTTCCAAATTCACCCTCTTGGAATGGTTATGAATTATGTTCCATTCTTTAATAAATAAATAACATGTATCTAAAGCATTCAATTAACTAGAACATGATAAACCATAAAATAATGATTAATAGCGTCCAATGCATAGAATTAACAACAAATAGACATATCATAAACACATCATCTCAGAGATAATAATGATACACAACGGAACATAAATATACAAGAAAACATGGAGAGCAATTATCATTGATTAAACCATCCACCAACGGGTTGTAGACCAAGGAAATTCCACCCAACTTTAGACATTGTTGTTCCAAATCCCAATAGTGGGTCACCCCAAAGCTAGGGCTATGAATCCACATGGATGGGTCCCAGACCAACTCTAAACACACAACAATTAGCTAATAGGTTCTCAAGTTTTCCCAACCACATAGTAATCCTTATTTCCATCTCTCTTTACTTTCAACCAGCACAACCCAAAGAAATGAACCCCTTTCTTTGCAATGTAGTCCCTCAGGTTGTTCCAATTTCTTTACAGAGCTCCAATGCTATTGGTCATAAAATATCAATGTTGGAAACTCCAAGGATTCTCAAATGTGGATAGTTCTTTCAGAATTTCCATCAATCTCACGCACACATGCATCAATTCCCTTCTGGAATGATCAATATTTCATCACAACCATCTAGCAATGGTTGTATACCTCCATCCATTCATTTCTATGACCATCCCAAGAGCACACGAATGAGAAAGAATGAGGAAATGGAAGAAACAAATGAATGAATAACTCCCAAATGAATGTGCCCCCATGGATTAAGAAACCCCAAAGGAAGAACAACAAAAATTAAGTGATCTAGGAGCATTGCCAAAAAACATTAAAGAAGACAGGTGGAGGACAAATCAATGCCCGACACACACATTCCAAGCCAATTTTGAACCCAAGGAAGGGCGCATCATTTTTTATGTTTTGGAATGTAATATTAAATCTATTTTATTGTTTTGAGACAAGAGCAATCACATAAGGCCACCAAAGTGTAATCACCTTAAATATCATACAAGATTTGTATAGGTGTTGAGCGCTAGCTTAGATATGATTTTAATAGCCATTTATTGTAATAAGACTCAATAGATGATCGTCTTGATTATGATAGGATATCCTCGTAGAAGTCCATAGGAAGGCTTGAGAATCCCCTCCTTGTATAAATGTATGTATTATTTGCCCAAATGAGGCTGCTGATCATTATCTTAAGAGAGATGCTGAGAATTATCTGAGAGAGAGTTGTTGAAGCTTATTATAAATTGCAGAGATATGTATGAACTCATGTACATATTTCATTGAAGGAATACAAATAGAGAGGTTTGTTTCCATTTGCATGATGTTCTCTGTTGTTGAATCTAGTTGATGTATGTGATATTTCTTCATGTTTATCTGTTTATGTTTCTTTTATGCATGAATATGTTTTTCATGGTCAAGAGGGGGAACCTTTGATGTTTCTTTATGTTTCAATTGTTTCTCTTCTAAGAGCTCTAGTGCAAGGGGTGCACAGTGCCCACTAGGTGTGTGCAGGTATATTTAAGTTTGACTCATAATATCAGGAGGAATAGTGTGAATCTTTGGAAGAATCAATGCGAGGAACACACAGTTGTTTAGTGAAGAACGATAGTTCAGGAAGGACCTATGCAAGGCGTCCGTTGGGAGAGAAATTCGGTTAAGTGTTGGAGAAATCTCAGAGGAGAAGTTTCAGAGACGTAATGAGTGCGCTCGAGGTCCATAAACCTCAGAGGAACCAAGCTCAGGAGAGATAACATGAACAAGAGTTCCATAGGAGGGACTTAGAAAAAATTTTAAAGTCAAAATTTTCTAAGTGCCAGTGGAGAACGTAAGAGGGTGCCAGAGATCATATCTATCTCGTGGAGTAAAGATCAAGAAGGTTAGCAATCAGAATCACTTGAAAGGGAAATAGTTTTACCATCTGAAATTTGAAAGGTTGATATCAGTTCAGGAGGATCCAGGAGAATTCAGCACCATCGGATATGGTGGAGTAGCATGAGTTTTACCCCTATGATTTTGGTGAAATTTCAGTTCGAGAGGCATTGCAGAAGAACCAAGAATAGACGGTCGAGATCTATTTAGGGTTTCTCCATGGGTCTAGAACTCATCATATCTTATAGAGTTGTGTGAGCAGTAACCCTCAGAGTCCTTCGACATTCCACATATTCGGAGGATCGAGGATGTAGAGAAGTTGGAACCACCAAAGTTTCGAAGGGTGGAGTAAATCACCAATGTCCATCTCAAAGAACGTGTGACAGAAGATCTCGAGATCCAAAATACCAGGGGTTTTTAAGAGTGGAGAGGAGTAAAATTTAAACTTTTAGGAGCCTCGAAGCCCAAAGCTAATCTAGACTGTCAATTAGAAGGGGGGTACATGCAAATGAAGATCTGGAGGTCTAGATTACCTGTACTCAGAAGGAAAGACATAGGAGGTCACCGGAAGTAGAGACCGTTGAAGTCCTGAAGGTTGGGACTCATCTTAGCAATATATCTAAATGGGGGCATCTGGCGAGCAAAGTAAGACTCCATTACTATGACGTTCGAGGGTAAAGAGGAGTCAGAGTGTGGAGACATCTAAACTGCTAGATTTCAAAGATGGATCTGAGCCATCCATTCGATGGAGAATAATCGTCATAGATGTTGACCCTCCGTGATTTCGCAAGGAAAGTGCTCCAAGATATTGGTGTGAGTGGAGCGTTCGAGACTCCTAAAGCCTGAAATCCTAGAGTTCATCACAACCATTGGCTGGATGGAGGATACATACCGTAGATTCTTTGTGGGTGACAGTTCATCAGTTCGATGCTCTTGTAAAATAGAGGAGTGTGGGTTTCATAACTCCTAAATCCCAAATTTGTGAAGTCAATGATAGTCGTTGATCTATTGAGAAGTAGGAGTCGTTCGATCTCCTCCGGATTTTGTCTCTCTAGGGGTTTTGCGAGTTGGAGTTAGTAGATCCACCAAAGCCTAGATCTATGCACCTAATCTAAGTCATTGATTAGTGCAACGTTTCCATCCTTCAATATTTATTGTGGTTTGGCACTCCGCCACTTCGACGTTCGAGAGGAACATCGTGTCTATTTGTGGGAACTCCTGAAGCTCAGGAGATTGAGAGTCCCAAATTTTGCGGGGGCTTCACTTTATTCCATGGTCACCGCCTCTAGTCACTTGGTAGGTATGGCACGTGTGCAGGACTGACTGAAGAAGGGATTCTTCACCGAAGTAATGACTTTAGGCCTATGGTTATTATTCCAAAGTCTCAATTAGGGCATGTGAGAAGTTTTAAGCTACCATTGTCAATGATCCTTAGACTAAGAGGTCCGTAGGCTCCAGAAGATGGAGGGTTCTGCATCAAGTGGTATCAAAGCCATAGATTGAGCTCTGTAAGGGAAATCTGAGAACCATGCCACCAAGAAGACGACCAGAGAGGCATGTAGCAAACCTATCCATGGAGCAAGAGATGAGGAAAATCCGTGCAAGATTAGACGCCATGGAGACAATGCAGATGAGAGAACCTGATGATGGTGACATCAGCAAGGCTGAAAGTGAATAGATAGAGGTAGAAGGAATTGCAGAATAATAAGCTGTAGAGGAATGCTTATTGAGAGCTATTGTGAAAATGGGGGGTAGAGAAAAAATAGAAGTCCCGATGTATGAAGGCAACTTGGACATTGAAGAGATGTTGGATTGGATAAGGGTTTTAGACAAGTACTTCGATTATGAGGAAATTGAAGATGAAAATAAAGTGAATCATGTTGTTATGAGGATAAAAACACATGCAACACTATGGTGGGATGAATTGTAGGCTAACAGAAGAAACAAGGGTAAGCAAAAAATTAAGAGTTGGGATAGGATGGTGGCCAAGTTGAAGTACAAGTTTATACCCAAGAGTTATCAGATAAATATATTTAGGAGATTGCAAAACCTGAGACATAAGGTTTTGACAGTGAATGAATACACCAAATAGTTTTATAGGATGAGCATCCAACCAGTACATCTTGAGAGCAATGAAGAGAAATTTTCTAGGTACATTAATGGCATGAGATATGAAATCCAGGAGGAAATCAGTGTGACGACAATGAGGACAGTAGAAGATGCTTATCAGGTTGTGTTGAAAGCAGAAGAGAAGTTTGCCAGGAATCAAAGCCAATGAAATAGAGGAAGAATCCAAAACAGAGGTAAGGGAATTGTCTGCAAAAAGCCCCAGAAGCCCAACGATGAGACTGAAAAGCCCCAAATTCATATAGAAATGGGAAGAAGTTCTTAGGGAGGGAAATATGGTGGAAAGAATTCTTTTCCTCGAGGAAGAGAAAGAGGTAGAGGAGGAGAAGTGAAATTCTACACCTGTGGAAAAACAAGACATGTGTATTTAGAATGTCCTGGGAGGAAGAAGAAAGAAGGAGGAGGAGAAGCTCACATTTTTGAAGCACAAAAGAGGAATTATGAGGCCGAAGCAACTAAAGATGGGAAATCCCTCATGATGAGGAAAATTCTCTTAAAACCAGAGAAAGAGGTGGAAAATCCAATTCATAGAAACAATCTATTCAGGACTGCTTGCAATACCAAGGATAGGGTATGCAAAGTAATTATAGATAGTGGGAGCACTGATAATTTGGTGTCCACCGAAATGGTGGAAAAGCTAGAGCTGGAGACAACCGCACACTCGAACTTGTACAAGGTATTGTGGCTGCAGAAAGTACACCAACTCATGGTAAGTCGACAATCTAATGTTGAATTCAAGATAGGTGGTTATAAAGATGAGGTACTATGTGATGTAATACCATTGGATGTTTTTGATGTTGTGTTGGGGAGACCATGGAAGTATGATAGAAATTTCATACATGATGGGAAAATAAATACTTACATGATTGAGAATAATGGTTGTACACACATGTTGCTTCCAATAGAGGATAATAAAGTGAAGGAGGAAGCTAGCCCAAGCATAATTCTCATGAGTGGGAAGGAAATATTGAATGGGTTCAAGAAGGAATAGGAGATGCAGTTCATTGTGGGGAGAATTCGTGGATTCATCCTTACAAGTACTTATGTGGATGATCTGCCTAAAGAGATTCAAGAACTGCTGGATAATTTTGCTGATATTGTGGTGGATGAGTTACCTCGCTCATTTTCACCCATTCAAAGCACCAGTCCTCACATTGACCTTATCCCAAGAGAAAGTTTTCCAAACAAAGCTACATATAGGTTGACGCTGCAAGAGAATGAAGAAGTCAAAAGGCAATTCCAAGAGTTGTTGGAAAAGGGTTTGGTTAGAGAGAGTTTGAGTCCATGTGCAGTGCTAATTGTGTTGAGTCTAAATAAATATGGAGGCTGGAGAATGTGTATAGATTCTAGAGCCATCGACAATATCACCATCAGGTATAGATTCCCATTACCCAGAATGGATGATTTGTGGATTGCTTGAGTGGAGAAAATTATTTCTCCAAGATAGACTTGAAGAGTGGTTATCACTAGATAAAGATGAGATAAGGGGACAAATGGAAGACAACATTCAAGACGAATGATGGATTGTATGAGTGGCTTGATATGCCATTCAGATTAACCAATTCCCTAAGCACATTCATGAGGTTGATGAATGAAGTACTTAAATATTTCATCGATAAGTTTGTGAATGTGTACTTAGATGATATTTTGGTTTTCAACAAGACTGATGGAGAACATCTGAGGCACTTGAAGCTGGTAATGAAGAGGTTGCAGCAAGAGAAGTTGTTGTTAAATTTTAAAAAATGTTCTTTCATGAAGACATAACTCATTTGGGTTTTGTAATTTTTTCAAATGAGTTGAAGATGGATCCATAAAAGGTGAGGGAAATCAAAGAATGGACTTCTCCGAGAAGCATATTTGAGGTGAGAAGCTTCCATAGATTGGCAGGTTTTTATAGGAAATTCATCAGAAATTTCAATGGCATTTGTGCACCCATATTAGACATTGTTGGCGACGAAAGTCACTCCTGGATTGCTTTGCAGGAGTAGAGCCCAATGCCCATTAGTTTTTATGTCACTATTTAATTAAATGGGGGTGTTCGAATGGAAAGAGACCCAGAAAAGCAGCTTTAAATCAAGATGATCGAGTCTAGTATGTAGAAAACAAGGGAGGTATTGATCCAACTTCCATCAGTAAGCTGATTAAAGGGTGGTAGATGGAAGAATTTGTGAGAAGGGTGAGCAAGACTGCCTCAGGCAACAGGCCTTCGACAACTCGAGGAAGAAAAACTCAGAATCCAAGATCCTCTTGTTCTAGAGTTTCAAGAAGCTAAAGGGTGATTCGACTAGATCCTCCAATTCCAAGCCATTCCAGCGCTGAGAAAACACAAGAACTAGTTAGAAACGCTGCGACTGTTGCAGTGATCCAACCTACATCATCCTACAACATCGCAACTCGACTGGATCCTCCAATTCCGAGCTGTTCTAACACAGTGTTTACAGAGGGATGAAAAGAGGTTGACATCCATAAAGGCAAGAAGTCTCAAATGCTAATAAATTAACCAAAGCGACCAACGCTTCATCAAAACTTAAAGAACGGGAGCCTAGCTCCACCATCGACCTTTACAAAAATGGAGAAAACGCCTACATATACTCAAAACAACAACAACAACAAAAACAAGACGTTGCATTAAAAACATTGCGTCTGCATGTCTTTTGGCAGTCTGCGTAGGCAGACACTAGATGATCGTGCACCTATGACAGATGCAACCAGACTTTGAACTTTCCTTCTACAGATGAATTGACCTTCTTCTAGTCCTCTGTCGGACTTTCCATTGATGGCAGAGATGATGTTCAACTACTTCCAACCACCACAATCACTGCTTCTTTGGGACTGGGGACGACCTCGGTCAACTCTGCCTTTTGGGACGTGGCGGTCTCCTAATGGTGCCACCTGGATCAGCTGAACGGTATTTCTTTGAATGTTTCTTCGTTGGACTGCTGCGAGGGACCCCTATGGCAGATGTGGATGAGGGTATGACGGGGTGAAGGCGTGAACACTAGTGGAAGTAGCATGGGGGCAGGGGACAACGGATAGTGGAAGGTGCTGAGGTGGAGGTGACTAGGGGGAGAAACACATGGCAGGAGGTGAGAGGATGATGAGGTGAGGAGGGGCCATGTGGGTGGACGTGGAAGAATACATGGGCTTTGGGGTGAGGGAGCGGTACAGGAGGTGACACGACAGGAAGGGGGGCCCACACTAATTAATAGATCATTCTGGACCCCCCCCTCCTCATTAAAGGCAGACTGGCAAGAGGGTCCGGAATGGCTTGAGAGCCATTGATCTGGGCACCTCGATCTTCGACCGTTAGAGAGGTGCACGTCCAATTCCGGACCCCCCCCCATA
This sequence comes from Picea glauca, assembly GCA_000966675.3. Classification (NCBI taxonomy): domain Eukaryota; kingdom Viridiplantae; phylum Streptophyta; class Pinopsida; order Pinales; family Pinaceae; genus Picea; species Picea glauca. The sequence goes on along the minus strand of JZKD02S2391816.1, from coordinate 367,850 downwards.
TTAAAGGCAAAAAGACATGGGGGGTCCGGAATTTCTTGAGAGCCATAAATTTAGGCGCTGCGATCTAGGTCGTTGGAGAGGTGCGCGCCCAATTCCGGACCCCCCCCTAATTAAAGGCAGAATGATGGAGGGGGGCCAGAATTAGATCTCGTCCATAGATCTGGGTGTGCAAATCATGACCGCCCAAATCCATGGCCCTTTTAAGTCACATGTGTCCTAGTTTTCTTCGATGGATGAACGACTGAGATGACTTCAGCGCCTCCACTGTGAAAATCTCGAAAGACCCCACCCATGGCTCAGATCTTGCGCCGTGTGTCCTTCTGATCTATGGTCCTGATCCTTTCAAGATTTCTTGCACCGGGAGCTTACAATGCGCTTCTTCCTCAAAATCTCGATTGACCAAACTACGAAAGCATGGATGTGCACCGCGTGTCCTTCAGATGAACGACTGATATGAATTTGTTATTTAAAAGGGGGTTACCTCCATTCCCAGGCTCGCTTGACGTGACCTGGTGCTAGGACCATGGGCTCATCTTCAACGGTGCCTTCGACGTTTTGCATTTCGGCGATTTTAGCTATAGTGGATGGGAGATCCCTTGTCTCCCGAAATGTCGATCCCCAAAATACCCAGCTTTGTCTTGAAATATGGGTGCTATCTCTTATGTTAAATCTTGGGCAACTTGGTAACAACGCAATCCCGATGGTCGTCGATCTGCTCTATAGATGAATCTCGACCACTGAAAACATAACTTCACCCGCTCGCTTGATTTGTAGCATGAAATGAGATTTTTCAGTGCCGCGCTTGGGCACTTCTCGTGCAACCTGCAGACCTAGGTACTCTTGTGCCCAAGAAAAAAATTAATGTTAACATTAGGCTCCATGGGGGATAGAGTCATCCTTGGGATGCTCTAAGGACTCATTCCTCAACTTCAATGCCTTGCTGTTGGGCTATGGAGTCAAGCTCAAAACATCCCGCTTCTGAAAATATAGGCCGAAAAGTAAAGAAAAACAAAAAAAGCTACATGCTCAAAGGAGCTTATTTATATATAGTCCTAATGCTAATAAAATATTTCACATGGGGCTAGGTGAAAGCAAAATTCCACCATAGCCATTCAAGCGGCTTCCTGGATAGAAGCTCCTTCCTTCTATCGATGATCACCAATAGATGGTGTAACCGTGATAGTAGAATGACTACACTCTTCAATTTCTCCTCAAAGGCTGAAGTTGATATGAAGTAGGGAGGCTCCAAGGCATAAAGGACATGCCACTCCATGTATTCACTGACAGGGTCATAGAATGAGTGGCGAACTTCGAAAAATTGGCGACAGACAACTTTCTCTGCTACAGAGTTGCTCACATGTGTCTGAATATCTTCAATAAGCACATGTGAGTGGACCATTGACGTAGGCTCATTGATCACAGGCGATGGTTGCTCACTGACTAGTTCTAGAATGAAATATGTGCTCAACTGCTCTTTTGGTTCCTTTTCCTCTTCTTCTTGGCTCCCCCCCATATCAGATTCGTAGTCATCATAAATGGGAACCAAGGGATGGCTCTTCTCACTGTTATGTTGGTCAGTGTATTTATAGTGATCAAATGTAGGATAAGCTTGTTGTTCATCATCACTATAATATTCATCAAAAAAGGGTTGACCCCTATCCCTATGATCCTCCTCCAGAATGGTGATCCTGTAAAAAATATATGTTTTAGGGACAGTGGGATCTGCTGCTTCTGGATGCTCATACATAATCTTTTTCTCTTTAATCCCAAGTAAAAATATATCATGAGAAACCCCCTAGAGGAAAAGAGAAGAGTCCTCTTCCACAACTAACCCCTCTTTAAAAATGAGAAGGTCTTCGTCATCATAAGAAGAGTTGCTAGGAACATCTGCTTCAACCTGATATCCAGGTGAGCCATCTACCATGGATCACATTTTCTCTATAAACTCATAATTTCGACAAGAGGCACGTTGATTGTTATGAATATCTAAAAGAACAGAGGCATCTGATATAATGTCAGATGCTTCCGTTCTAGGGCTAACACAATCAATATCATTCAACACCTCTATATTTTCATGGAAAATGCTTTCCTCCATAGTAAAAGCTTCATCATTGACATGGTCTTCAGGGCCAGCAGAGGCTTCATGAAGCAAAGAAAACTCTTCACAACAGTTTTCATACAAACAATCAGCTGGAAAATAATCTTTACAAAATGAATTGAAAGTTGTATGAAAACCTGTCAAAGAACGGATGCTTGCAGCGGGAAGGGATCGACACCAATCAAGAGAAACTCCCTTCAATGAATACCTGAAGAGATTAATCCAAACATCCTCATGCGTGATATTGATTCGATGAATAACTTCATGGAAGTCTAGTAAATGCTCAGCTGGTTCCTCCGAATTTTTTGCGTAAAACACAGGGAGGGAACTTTCCCATTGGTTTCTATTAGGAAGTGCATTAGGAAAACCAACTATCTGGGAAAAGTCACAGAATGCAAACCCCAGAGCTAAGATCTTCTCCATACCGAACCAGTGGAGTCGCCAACCGATCCTCGAATCATGGAGTCGCCAGGTGAAGGGTGCACAACTTCAAATGTGCCTGGTCCTTGTTCACCATCAAAGGCCAGATCTTACGTTGTGTCTTTACCCCAGGAAAATTTTCAAGCTGAGAAAGCAGTTGCTAAAACCTTCTTGAGAAAGCTCCTCTGGGTCAGCTTTCAGGTGTGCTAACAGTAGCCACAGCTGAAACAATGATGTGGAGACCTTGGAGTCACCACAGTTGAGTCACTAGGTGCACAGTAGCAATCTTGAAGGGCTTTGATGTCTGATGCACCTTCAGAATCAGAGGCTCAATGTCGTTCTACCCAGGTAAAATCTTCAACTTCGTCCCCGGTAACGGCGCCAGAAATGTTGGCGACGGAAGTCACTCCTGGATTGCTTTGCAGGAGCAGAGCCCGACGCCCATCAGTTTTTATGTCATGATTTAATTAAATGGGGGTGGTCGAATGGAAAGAGACCTAGGAAAGTAGCTTTAACTCAGGATGACCGGGTCTGGTATGTAGAAAACAAGGGAGGTCTTGATCCAACTTCCGTCAGTAAGTTGATTAAAGGGTGGTAGATGGAAGACTTTGTGAGAAGGGTGAGCAAGACTGCCTCAGGCAATAGGCCTTCGACAACTTGAGGAAGAAAAAATTAGAAGCCAAGATCCTCTTGGTCCAGAGTTTCAAGGAGCTGAAGGGTGACTCAACTAGATCCTCCAATTCCAAGCCATTCCAGTGCTGAGAAAACACAATAACTGGTTAGAAACGTTGTCGTTGTTGCAGTGATCCAACCTACATCATCCTACAACAACGAAACTTGACTGGATCCTCCAATTCCGAGTTGTTCTAACACAGTGTTTACAGAGGGGTGAAAAGAGGCTGACATCCATAAAGACAAGAAGTCTCAAATGCTAATACATTAACCAAAACAACCAACGCTTCATCAAAACTTACAGAACGAGAGCCTAACTCCACCATCGACCTTTACAAAAATGGCAAAAACGCCTACATATACTCAAAACAACAACAACAACAAAAACGATATGTTGCATTAAAAACATTGCGTCTGCATGTCTTCTGGCAGTCTGCGCAGGTAGACTCTGGACGATCATGCACCTATGACAGACGCAATCAGACTCCGAACTGTCCTTCTGCAGATGAATTGACCTGCTTCTAGTCCTCTGTCGGACGTTCCATTGATGGCATAGATGATGTTCAACTACTTCCAACTGCCACAATCACTGCTTCTTTGGGACTAGGGACATCCTCGGTCAACTCTGCCTTCTGGGACGTGGCGGTCTCCTAATGGTGCCACCTAGATCAGCTGAACGGTATTTCTTTGGATGTTGCTTCACTAGATTGTTGTGAGGGACCCCTATGGCGGATGTGGACGAGGGTATGATGGGGTGAAGACGTGAACACTGGTGGAAGTAGCATGGAGGCAGGGGACAACAGATAGTGGAAGGTGTTGAGGTGGAGGTGACTAGGGGGAGAGACACATGGCAGGAGGCGAGAGGACGATGAGGTGAGGAGGGGCCATGTAGGTGGACATGGAAGAATATGTGGGATTTGGGGTGAGAGAGCGGTACAGGAGGTGACACGACAGGCAGGGGGGCCCACACTAATTAATACATCATTCCGAACCCCCCCTCCTCATTAAAGGAAAACTGGCAAGAGGGTCTGGAATGGCTTGAGAGCCGTTGATCTGGGCACCTCGATCTTCGACCATTAGAGAGGTGCACGTCCAATTCAGGACCCCCCCCCTATTAAAGGCAGAAAGACAAGGGGGGTTCGGAATTGCCTGAGAGTCATAGATTTAGGTGCTTCGATCTAGGCCATTAGAGAGGTGCGCACCCAATTCTGGACCCCCCCCCACCCCTCATTAAAGGCAGAACGATGGAGGCGGGCCGGAATTAGATCTCATCCGTAGATTTGGGTGCACGAATCATGACCGCCCAGATCCATGCCCCTTTTAAGTCACATGTGTTCGAGTTTTCGTCGATGGATGAATGGCTGAGATGACTTCGACACCTCCACTGTGAAAATCCCGAAAGGCCCCACCCATGGCTCAGATATTGCGCCGCATGTCCTTCTAATCAATGGTCATGATCCTTTCAGGATTTCTTGCACCAGGAGCTCATGATGCGCTTCTTCCTCAAAATCTCGATTGACCAAACTGTGAAAGCACGGATGTGCGCCACGTGTCCTTCAGATGAACGACCGAGATGGCTTTGTTATTTAAAAGGGGGCTACCTCCATTCCCAGGCTCGCTTGACGTGACTTGGCGCTAGGACTGTGGGCTCAGCTTCAACGGTGCCTTTGGCGTTTCACATTTCGGCGATTTCAGCTACAGTGGATGGGAGATCCCTTGTCTCCCGAAATGTCAATCCCCGAAATTCCAACTGGCTACCACCTGCCCCAACTGGATCAGACGACCTAGATTTGTCTTGAAATATGGGTGCTATCTCTTGTGTTAAATCTTAGGCAACTTGGTAACCCCGAAATCCCAATGGCCGTCGATCTGCTCTATAGATGAATCTCGGCCGCTGACAACATAACTTCGCCCACTCACTTGATTTGTAGCCTAAAATGAGATTTTTCGGTGTCGCGTTTGGGCGCTTCTCGTGCAACCTGCAAACCTGGGTACTCTTGTGCCCAAGACAAAAATTAATGTTAACAGACACCATAAAGAAAAAACATAAATCCTTTAATTGGACAACATAAGCTTAGAAAAGCTTTAGAGTATTGAAGGAGAAGATAACAGAACAATCGATTTTGGTTCTACCATATTTTAGGAAAATATTCCAAGTAAGGTGTGATGCCAATGGAGTGGTTATTGGCATAGTCTTGAGCCAAGACAATCATCTTGTTGCTTATTTAAGCAAGAAGCTGAATGACACTAAGAGAAAATATTACACATATGATAAGGAATTCTATGTTGTGATACAAGCTCTGAAAAAATGGAGGCATTACTTGGTCCCAACGGAATTTGTTTTGTACAATGATAATCAAGCTTTACAATTCATAAACAGACATGAGAAGTTGAATCAAGGACATGCTAAATGGGTAGAATTCGTGCATGATTTTACTTTTTTTATTAAGAACATTAGTGGCAGCACTAACACTGTTGTTGATGTTTTGAGTAGGAGATGTCTAATTATGTAGGAATTCCAAGTGGAGGCCTTAGGGTTTTAACACCTTAAGGAAACGTATCGTGAAGACCTAGAATTTGAAGAGGCTTACGAAGCATTTGAGAACCCTTCACTAAGGGGAAGAAGCCAATGGATGGAGTATCTAATTCAAGATGGACTGTTGTTTAAAGGAATCCAACTCTGTATTCTGAAATGCTCAATGAGAGACAACCCGTTGAAGGAAAAAACATAGTGGAGGATTGCCTGGACTTTTCGGCCATGATAAAACCTATGCGCAGTTCAGTTCTTCATACCATTGGCTAGGTATGAGGTATGATGTGAAGAAGTTTGTGGAAAAATGCAGAATCTTCTAGTACGCCAAAGGGAAGCAACAAAATACTGGTATGTACCAGCGATTTCCTATTCTAGATAGGTCGTGGGATGCAAAAATTATGGATTTTGTGTTGGGATTGTCAAGAACCCATAGGGGGAATGATTCCATATTTGTTGTGGTTGACATATTTTCAAAAATGGCACACCTTATACCATGTTATAAAACCAGCGATGCTACTCAAATAGAAAACTTTTTTTTCAAAGAGGTCATAATACTGCATGGCTTACCAAAAAGAATTGTCTCAGACAGAGATACTAAATTCGTGGGACACTTCTAGAGAACTCTATGGAAAAATTTGGGGACAAACTTGTCCTTTAGTTCAACATATCACCCTTAGATGGACGTACATAATGAAGTAGTAAATTGGATCTTGGGCAATCTATTGAGAATTCTGGTCACTGAACATCATAACCAATGGGATCAAATTCTTCCTCAGGCGGAATTCGCTTATAATGATACAACGAATAGAAGAACTGGGAAAATCTCATTCCAAATAGTGTATGGAATGCATTCGAGAGGTATTATGAAGCTAAGGGATTTGAAGAATAGTAAATTCCAAAGTGCAGGAGTTGAAGACTTTGCTACAGAGATGCAAAAGCTTCATGCTCAAATAAAGGGACACTTTCATGATAACCGTTGGAAATATAAGAGCCAAATTGATCCGAAAATGAGAGAGGCTCAATTCGAAGTGGGAGATCTAGTTCTGGCACATCTAAGGAAAGAAAGTTTCCCAAGGGGAACATATAATAAACTAAACATGAATAAAATAGGACCATGTAAGATTCTCATAAAATTTGATGCTAACGCTTATGAGATTGAACTACCAGAGGATGTGGGTATATCACCCATATTTAATGTTGTAGACTTGTACCCATACAAAATGGATGATCTAGGAGGATTAGATTATCAAAAGGAGATTCAGTGGGAAAAACAGATGCCTACAATAGAAAATCCACGCATGGAGAATATCATGGATCAAAGGATTGGTAAAAAGACTAGGCGAAAAACTTATTTTGAGTACCTGGTGAAGTGGAAGGGTCACCTAATAGAGGATGCTAGTTGGGTGAATGAGACTGATATTCAGAAGCATGGGAAAACAATGTAGGATATCATGGAAAAGAGTCCATGAATTTTTGTCCAAGGAAGTATGATGCAGGAGCATTGCCAACAAATAATAAATAGGCCAGGTGGAGGACAGCTCAACACCCAGTGCACAAATTTCAAGCCAATTTTGAACCCAAGGAAAGGTGCATCATTTTTTATGTTTTGGAATGTAATATTAAAGCTCTTTTATTGTTTTGAGACAAGAGCCATCACATAAGGTCGGTGAAGTGTAATCGCCTTAAATATTAGATAAGATTTGTATAGGTTCTGAGTGCTAGCTCAGATCTGATTTTAATAGCCATTTATTGTAATAAGACTCAGTAGATGATCGTCTTAATTATGATAGGATAGCCTTGTAGAAGTCGGTAGGAAGGCTTGAGAAGCCCCTCCTTGTATAAATGTATGTATTGTATGCCCAAATGAGGGTGTTGATCATTATCTTAAGAGAGATTCTTAGAATTATTTGCGAGAGAGTTGTTGAAGCTTATTGTAAATTACAGAGAACTGTATGAACTCATGTACATATTTCATTGAAGGAATACAAATAAAGAGGTTTGTTTCCAGTGGCATGATGTTATCTATTGTTGAATCCAGTTGATGTATGTGATATTTCTTCCTGTTTATCTATTTATGTTTCCTTTATGCATGGATATGTTTTTCAGGGTCAATAGGGGGAACCTTTGATCTTTCTTTAAGTTTCAAGTGTTTCTCTTCTAAGAGCCCTAATGGAAGGGGTGCACAGTGCCCGCAAGGTGTGCATAGGCAGAGTTAAATTTAACTTGGAATGTCAGGAGGAATACTGTGAAGCTTTGGAAGAATCAATTGAGGAACACACAGTTGTTCAGTGAAGAATAATAGTTCAAGAAGGACCCGTGCAAGGCATGCGTTGGGTAAGAAATTTGGTTAAGTGTTGGAGAAATCTCAGAGGAGAAGTTATAGAGATGCAAGGAGTGCACTTGAGGTCCATAAACCTCAGAGGAACCAAGATCATGAGATATAACATGAACAAGGGTTCCGCGGGAGGTACTTAGAAAAAATTTTAAAGTCAAAAGTTTCTAAGTGCCAGTGGAGCACGTAGGAGGGTGTCGGAGATCATATCTATCTCGTGGAGTAAATATTAGGAAGGTTAGCGACCAAAATCCATTGAAAGGGTAATAGTTTTACCATTTGAAAGTTGAATGGTTGAGATCAGTTCAGGAGGATCCAATAACATTCACCACCGTCAGATCTGGTGGAGTAGCACGAGGTTTACCCCCATGACTTTGGTGAAATTTCAGTTAGGGAGGTGTTGCAGAGGAAGTACGAATGAATGGTCGAGATCTATTCGATGTTTCACCAGGGGTTTGGAAGTCGTTAGATCTTAAAGAGTTGTGTGAGGGATAACCCTTAGAGTCCTTCAACATTTCTCATATTCAGAGGATGGGGGTTGCAGAGAAGTCAAAACCGCCGAAGTTCCAAAGGGAAGAGTAAATCATCGCCATCCATCTCAAAGGACACGTGAAGGACACTGATCTCGACTCTTTTGGAATAAGGTATTGAACATAGATTACCACGACAACTACACTTAAAACAAAAGCCCCACCCTCACTATTCATAGTCGTGATTCTCTACACGAAGGTGTTTTCGCGAGCTTGAATGAGGTTACTGGAAGTTGCACCATGCAAAATTAAGATTTTTTAATTTAATAAAATAAAAGGAAGGGGCCGCCAAGTAGTTGTAGCCACTAATCAAGGGGTGAGGTGTCATTGAAAAGGGAAAACCTTCCGGGGAAGTGGATAACGGCGGAGGGAAATGCTCCTCAAAAGTCAAAAGTCCTTTGGTAGATCGCGCGTGCATTCCTTCACCGTGTCTATTATATACGTCACATAAACCAGCATGTTGCTACTCACATGGAGGAATAATGTGTGGACCTTTATCGATAGTACCTATTACCATAAAGTCCAAGAAGCATATCATGAGTCGGTATAGAAGTAGGATACGCTTCCCACTTCGTAGTTCCTTGACGTGCGTGCATTCCATGTTGGTCATGTAGGCTTACACGTAGGTCATGTAGCTTACACGTCATTTGAAAAAAATAAAAATTTCAGGCTTACACATCATCCGAATAAAATAAAAACTTCAGGCTTACATGTCATCTGAATAAAATAAAAATTTCACAAAAATTCAAATAATTTTTTTTCAAAATAACGAAAAAGTTAAAACAAAAATAACAATTTCACACAAATTTAATAATTTTTTTTTTAATAATTAAAAAAAAAATAAAAAAATCCATGTAGGTCCTGTAGGCCTACACCTGATCTGAAT